>SDEE01000136.1:166-88760 GCA_004126415.1 Candolleomyces aberdarensis | reverse complement strand
AATTAAGGCAGCATGAAAGCAGTAGCGAGAACCTGAAGAATCGTATGTGTTTCAAGGAAGTAATATGGCCAACATTCTCATATATCCCCCAGTTCGGTTCTCGCTGAAGGATCTGGAAAAGGCGTACGAGAAGACAGAGGATGATATCAAAGCTGTCCAATCGGTGGGACAGATTATTGGAGAGGTCATGAAGCAACTGGACGACGATAGATGTGCGTGACTCTTACCTGTTTTACGATTTCCTTTGCTCATATAAAATGTCTCCAGTCATTGTCAAGGCCTCATCAGGTCCCCGTTATGTTGTATCGTATCGACCGACATTACCAGTCGCCAAACTCAAGACTGGCACCCGAGTTTCTCTGGACATGACCACCCTCACGGTCATGCGGATACTACCAAGAGAAGTAGACCCCTTAGTCTACAAGATGAGTATGGAGGATCCTGGAGGCGCATCCTTCGCTGGTATCGGCGGACTGGGCGAGCAAGTCCGCGAACTTCGAGAGGTGCGTACCTGCCCATATACCCAAACCAATTAATTAAGAAATCTCTCCAACGCGAATTCTCAGATCATCGAACTACCTCTCCTCAACCCCGAACTCTTCCTCCGCGTCGGTATAAAACCACCCAAAGGTGTCCTACTCTACGGCCCACCAGGTACAGGAAAGACACTGCTCGCCCGAGCCGTCGCCGCTACCCTCAACACAAACTTCCTCAAGGTCGTCTCCTCAGCCATCGTCGACAAATACATCGGTGAGAGTGCCCGAGTCGTCCGAGAAATGTTCGGCTACGCTCGTGAACACGAACCCTGCGTTATCTTCATGGACGAAATCGACGCTATCGGTGGACGCCGTTTCTCCGAAGGAACAAGTGCAGATCGTGAAATCCAGCGTACGCTTATGGAGGTACGCTTCTATCCACTTGCACATTTTTGCATATGCATTCACTAACGCGACACCCGTAGCTGCTCAACCAAATGGACGGCTTCGACTCACTAGGCCGAACCAAACTCATCATGGCCACCAACCGACCCGACACACTCGACCCCGCCCTCCTCCGACCTGGCCGTCTAGACCGAAAGATCGAAGTCCCCCTACCAAACGAACAAGCCCGACTGGAAATCCTCAAGATCCACTCCGGCCCAGTCAACAAGAGCGGAGAGATCGACTACGAAGCCGTCGTCAAACTCTCAGACAGCTTCAACGGCGCCGACCTTCGAAACGTCGTGACAGAGGCCGGCATGTTCGCCATCCGCGACGACAGAGAGTATATCATCCAGGAAGATCTCGTCAAGGCTGCGCGGAAAGTCGGGGAGGCCAAGAAGCACGAGAGTAAGCTACCCGTTCTCCCTGCTTTCCTTTCTTTCGCTGATAGTGACACTTTCTTGCAGCCAAGCTGGAGTATACGGCATAGAGCAGAGACCATCCTTTGTAATACCATATTTCATATCCCATCCTTTTTGCTGCCGCGCGAACCAGTCCGAGAAAAAGGGATATCTGAACACATTATATGAAGACTATAATACAAAAGAACCTAAAAAAAACGAAGAAGAGAAACGTCGTGTGTGTCATCAAATTTAGAGGAGGGAAATGAAATTAAAACCCAAACAAATTCCGCTTCTTCTTCTTCTCCTTGACCTCGTGCTGAGGCATCGAGTAGCTAGACGAGCTCTGGTACGACGGCGTAGGCGACGGCTGGATGACCTTGCTGGGAACCTGTGGTCGGCCACCGGCGGGTGCAGGTCTTGGAGGAGGCGCAGCCTCTTGAGTAAAGTATTTCTCGTCGTACCAGGCCTGCCAGGGTCGTTGGCCGTTCCTGACGTCTCTCAGGCCGTTTGGAATGGCTTTGGATCCCGCGCCGCCTAGATCTAGGACTTTGAGGTCGTCCACGATTCCTCTTGGTGTAGTAACATGGGTGGAACCTGCAGAAGGTGAATAACGACTCGGGGTCGTTTTAACGAAGAGTGCGTACCGATGAAGATATCCTTGTTCAAGGAAGTGGATAGTTGGTAGACTTCTCGCGCCTCCGAGTAGGTCATCCCACCAGCCACAAAGACAATTATGCGCTGCTTGTTATCTGCAGCCTGGTTTGGCTGGCGAGCCCGATGCCAAGCAGGCTTCTGACTACGCAGGGACGTAGTTTGCGGAGGTGGAGAACGGAGACTAGAAACCTGTTGGGTGACGGTAGAAGGAGCATCTCGGACGTATGGGAACAGCGATGACTCTAGGCGATCGGCGACGTGGTCCTGTTCCCGATGATAAGGAAAGACTCTTGCAGACAGTGTGCTAGAGAAATGCGTACCTCTAGCACCGTTCTGAGAGCTGGTTTGAATCTCGAGAGTTCGTACTCCTCTTCGTTGCTTGGTTTATGCTTGAAACGATTCTTCCTATCCTTGTCAGTTTGGGCCTGAAACGAGTTACAATGCGTCAGGGCAAGGCGAACGGCAGAGTCATTTCAAAATCCATACCCTGGAAATCCTAACGCCCATATGAACAAGAGCGTTCACAGCGTCCTGCTCTGCAAGAGTCAATCTCGCGTGTTGATAGAGTCGTCTACGATCCTCGTCGGGGACACCATCTCGATACTGGATGTACATCGCAACGATTCGAACTTTGTTCATGTTCCTATTTCGACCTCGATTAGTTTCTCCCAACAAAGACAGGTGTAGCAATGGTCGACTTACGCCACTTCTCTGCTGTCCAAGAGGGGCACCATCTCTTCCACCAGGCCCTTTGGCGTCTTGTTGTCCGCGTTCAAACCTGTAGCACAGCACTGTGCACGACACGCTTAAGCAATCACCAAAGTAATTGATACAAATCATCAACTCACCTGTTCTACGTTGGCAATGAGGGGAAGCTTGTCTTTCTCAAAGATGCCCATACAATCTTGAGCCATACTCAAATGCAACGAGAACTGGAGAACGCAGAAGTTACGATCAGCAACAGACCTCGACCACAAGTCGCAGGTAAGATGTAGTACCTTCTCTCGCTGTTCCTGGAACTGCGGCAAATTCGCCAACATCTCCTTCATGTCATTAAGATTGGCCGCTCCCTCGCTAATGAAATTAAAAATAGAAATAGCAATCAGGCACACTGGAGCAAGAAGGAAAAAAGGAAACCCACTTACCCCTTGAAGACAGCATTATCAACCAAAAACTTGTTAAAGTCGGCCATAAGCTTGTCGATCGCTTCTCGCATATGCATGTGTCGAACTTCAGCCCAGACAGTGTCTGCATCAGACAAAATGGCAGTCTTGTCCTCGTACGCTCCTACTGCTGACTGGAATTTGTACCTATACCAAATCATTTCAGAACTTGCGCGTGAATTGGAAAAGGATATGAGCAAACACGTACGTATAGTTCGTCCCGTTCTCGATATGCAGCAAATCGTTGGCCATAGCTTGATACGTAAACTCATGAACAAACGGCGCAAGCATATCCATCGCCCGATCCGTAATAATAAGCGTTCCCCTAGGTCTCGATGCGTCGACTTTCTACAAACACCATTCCGAAACAAAACAAAAGGATCTCAGCTCAAACTCTCCTCAAACGGGCAAAAAAACAAAGAATCGCCACTCACCCCAAAGTCCGGATTCATCTTCTTATACTCCTCCAAATTATTCTGAACCATAAACGCCAACAACCTCGTCACAAACTCCGTTTCAGCAGCTTCGAACGCTCTCGCCTCCGAGCCCCTCGCCAGCTGCGTCCGCCATCTAGACGAATTCTCTGGCGGAGGCGGTGCTCGCGTTTGCGCATTCGGCTTTAGCGGGCCCAAAGGCAGGTGGTGGGCGGGCATATAATACCGGATAAAAGGAAATTCGTTCAAAGTGATGCATAGATTCGTGATCTACAGCCACCAAAAAAGGGTTCAATGAGTATCAGCGTTTCCCGGATTGGTTTAGTTTGGATTTGGATATAGATAGATAGACTGATCGAGGAAGGAAGGAAGGATGGATACGCGGTGAATGAATAGAAAGAGATGAGATGGATACACATCAATATCCAGAACCGCGACGATTTCCCGAGAACAATGGGGCTGCCCATTCAGAGAGGCAGGACAGAAGAAGAAAGAAGAAGAGGGAAGGAAACGGAACAACCAAAGAAGCAAAACACACTCACCATTTTACTAGTAAAGCGGAGGTCCTCCTCTAGCCGATCGCGTGCAGCGGCGTAGGCAGCCTCAGTTCGAGGCGGACTATAGATGCTGAAAAAGTAACTCGGTTCATTGAGGGAGAACGTTTGGGCTTCCGTGGCTGCACAGCACAACAAATAAATCAACACCCATTTACAGTCAACAAGCAGAGGGAACAGTAGGGAAACCTACCCCAGAAATTCAAAAACAGCTCCTTTAGCGCTCGCAGATACGGTTCCGCTGGCGACGACGTAAGGCGCTGGAACAGCTCCTCAGAAAGTCCTAAAAATCACGTCCACCATCCCCCCACCACACACGCAAAAAACGCGAGGCACNAAAAAAAAAGAAAAGAACAGGAATCAGCACATGCACCCAACACACCAAAGGGAGGACAGGGGGTTCGCGTGCCTTCAGCAAAGAACAGGTGGGCGGCAGCGTACTGTTGTCGATTCGAAAAGTCCCTGATGACTCGGTCCACGTTCTGCGTGGTCGGCATAACCACATACATCGCCTCGAATTCAGGCTGAGGTTCGCGATAGTTTGTTATAAGCTGGATGTCTGCCAGCGGAGGGCAAGGGTACGTCGTTCGGTATCGGCAGGGACAGGGCGGCGGGGAGGAGGGGAGCCAGCAACACACACGATGGACGGACGATCAATCAGCCCTCGGATTCGAGGATGAAAGGGTAGTAGAACAGTACCAACCAGTGACATTCTCCTCCAAGATATCGAATCTCTTAAGAACAGAGTTGAGCAGCCTCTGCGAATGCTCGTCCACCACGAGAATCTTCCATCTTCCCTGTGGTTGGACCGAACGGATGGCTTCCAGGAATTCTAGCAACACACAGCCGGCCTGGCGTCAACCCTCACAGATCTCGCGTTGAATCATCAGAAAGCTAAAACTCACTGTTGCGAACTACAGTAATTAAAGACACCATTTAAGTGAAGTTGGGAGAATAGGGAAAGAGAGAGCTCGATGTAGCAGGAGAAATGGTGGTGGTGGTGACCGCCACAGGTCTGCAGGTCTACCGAACCAGATATCACCGCCGCCTCATGATGATACCACATGACGGCTATTTCCGGTACGGTCTGCTGCAACATGGACGGACGTGGGGTATGGGCGCTATCGACAGGCCTCATTCAATGAGTTCATAAACTGTCCGATACAAAAAAATCAGGTATGTAAGAGAGAAATTACGACCATGCATGGTACACAAGTCTATCGTCAAGAGTAGATAGTTAGTCCGAGGTATTAAGAAAGCGGCTTAGATCAATGGTGGGTATCTTCCCTCCCCCAAAAGACATCAAATGAACATCAACGTAAGATCCATTAAGCAGTCCGTTAGATTATCCTACTTAGATTTTGCGCGAGAAGCAAGCAAGTACTTAGAGCAAGCTGGCGACAGCCGCACCGACGAGGGCAATCAAGGAACCAAACGCGGAGATGTCGAAGGAGGCAATAGCACCAGAGTTGCTGCCACCATCTCCGGACTTCACATCGACCTCGCCATCACCGTCGGTATCGACACCACCGAGCGATGAGTTTGTGAAGGGGAAGGTCTTGTTGGTGTTGGACTCAAGGTACAAGTCTGTCGTGGGCTTCTTGATGCATTGACCAATGGGGAGGAGCTAGAGAGAAACCAAGCAGTAAGTAAACAGGAGGGGAAGGGCAGGAAATGCGTCGCTTACGTTGAGCCTGGGCTGGTATTCGAGAGCGTGAGGCAGGGTGAATCCAACAGCCAAGTCGACGGTGGTCTCATAAAGATCGTGCTGGAGCACAATGAAACTGATACGAATCCCGTTAGTTTATCGGAAATTAGATGCGGACAATGTTAGTATACGTACCCAGTCTCCATCTGGGTGGCGTTCTGCAAAATAGTCTCGAAAGTGCCGAAGGAGGCGGTACCATTGACCTTTCCGTCAGCGACCATCCAGTCGTTGGTATCGAAGACACCGCCAGAGGGGGTACGACTCCACATGATCGGAACCATGCCCATAGCCATTGAGATAGCACGAACACGGTCATCTGTTGGTGATCGAGGTGAGTATGATACGGTACAGGACTGGCTTTTCCACTTACCGATATCACCAAATGGCGGGCGCATGGTGGTAGGTGTAACACCGAGGACGGTCTTGATGGCCTTGCGGGTCCAGCCCAACTCAGCGACAACTTGAGCGGTTGTCAAGGAAGTGAGAGGCTAACGGCACAGGGTAAGAAAAGGATAATCACAATAGCCAAATGGGACAATAAACTTACTCGGTGAGACCAGGTGTGCACACTAATTTCGTGTCCCTTCATGTACTCTTCGACCACAAGGGCAGGTCGCTCAATGACACGCGATCCAACGACGAAGAAGGTAGCCGAGAGATCCTTCTCATCCAAGTAGTTGAGGAGGTATTGGGCTTGCAACGACGTGTCAGAACCACCGAAACAGACGGGCCAAGTTCGCTACTCACTGTATGGGGAAGGACCATCATCGAAACTAACACCCCAAGTGAACTTGTCAGGGCAATTCACGATATCTGCAAAAGTCAAGTTCAGCACAAATAATACCGAAGAGCTTGGAAAACCACGAACCGGTCGATCGGACGTGACCACCGCAGGTCCACCAACCACGCTCAGCAGCCGCAGCAGCAGCAGTAGGGTCACCACCACACGATCCATCGGCAGTTGGTGACAGATCCGGAATGTGGAACCCTTCAAGTTCCCGCATCCACGCAGTAACCTCGACAGAGTCTAATAGAATGACATCAACAACTACGTCGATAGATAATAACTGTGTGAAATTAACTCACCGACGGGTGGGACACGATCTTGCTGGGGCCATTCGTTCGCCTGGAAGACGACTAGCATGAAAAGTATTAGACCAAGGAAGAAACGACAGCGTTGAAGTACTCACAGGCAGTCGGCAGAGCGGGGACGCCAGACACCGGTGGCTGAGCGCCCGCGGTATATACACTAGTAGGGAAAGCAGCTGGCCGGGTAGGCATGCCAGAGCTAATCTGTTCGAGAGGAGGGATCCCGGTGCCAGTGGCCATCGGAGGAGGTCCGGTTGGGGTCGTAGAGGTGGAGGTGGTGGTGGTGGTGGCACCAGGAACGGGGGTGGTAACAACCCCAGAGCTAGTTCCTCCTGGAGGAGGGGCTGCTCCCGACGTGGTAGACGTCGTGGCACCTGGTGGCGGCGGAAGACCGGTTGTGGATGTAGTTCCTGGAGGAGGGGGAGGGGGAGGGGGCGTCGCCACAGGGGGTAAAGAGGAAGTGGTCGGTGGTTGCTCTACTGTAGTAGTGGACAACGTCGACGAACCGGTGGTAGTATCCTGTCTCCTGTTCAAATGGTTACGACGGTGGTGTTCAGCATTAGCCACAGCAAGCTGGAGGGCTGTGAGAACAGCGAGAGCGGGGAGCTTCATGAGTGTAGAGGAGAAAGGAGAGTGAGTGCGACGACGAGAACGACGCGAGAATGTGGAGAACAACAGCTAAATAGCGAGGGAAGAAAGAAAATGTTGGTTTTTGCTCACACTTCACCACATATCAGAGCCGAGCCATCATGCCAAGCCTCTGTCCTTTCTCACGTCACTCGCTCTCTATCCCCACACGGTCGTTAGCGTCCAGGGCTTGTTCTCGATCTCCTTTGCTGCCCGACGAGGCACCCGAGCAAGCATTGCAACCCTCCACACCCCAGCTCCTCGGAAAATACCCTACAGCCTACAGCCTACAGTGCACTCGACCACCCACAGGCCACGGTCGTGTCGAGCCCGAATTATCAATGCATGCCGTACTATTAGCTAGCGACGGTTATCAACGTTGCATGTAACGGCCAACTAGGGCCACAGCAACGTCAACAGTGTTCCGAGTCTAATATCATTTAAACTATAGAGCGTACACAGCAACAACAAAGCAATGGATACAACGCAATTAATGGCTACAACAAGGAGGCACGCGCGAGAGAGAGAGAAGTCGAACGAAAAGTTTGCACAAGTTGGCAGTCACAGATACATGCATGCACACTGGCAAAAAAAAAAAAGGTATCACCGATGCATTGAGGATACAGTCGAAGCGGTATCAGCGGAGGTCGTAGAGTATCGTTGCGGAGGATTCACAGGTCTCAATGACAAAACTCGGTCGTCTGACACGATCAATATCTCGTCCCGGCCGACTCCTTGCGGGTGCCGAGCCTGAGCGGGAGTCGGATAGTATGGATTGGGCTGCATTCCGTACCCATTGTACCCAATTCTGCAATGAAAAAAAGGGCGCCGAGTCATGTTATTTCACCGTCTATGATATCCGACGACCTCGGTGGCGGTTGAGCACGTACCCAGGATATGTGTTATGATGCATCCCACTGGTGGTGGTGATAGACGGAGGTGTGTCGGCGAATAGTAGCCGCAAGTTCTGCCCTTGGATGACTTGCTGCATCGCGCCGGTCTCAATATGCCGAATCTCCACAAAGGAAGGCTCGAACGCGAGAACGTAAGGCTCATGTAAAGCTACAAAACCCGCAGTCAAAACATAAGTCGTCATCAAGACATAACAGAGGATCCTTACCAAAACCAGTTGGTGTGCCTTCCCAATGGACCATAAAGTTCTTCCGTGAGCGGCGCCCATTCTTATTCACATAAAATGCAAATTCTGCACAAGAACAACGACAGATAATCAGCGCCCATCCAACGTTCCGCAGTTGCAACGTACCATCGTAACAGAGCAAAAAGTCATTGTGGATCCGGTAAATGGCCATGGGCCGGAGATGTTCACGCTTCCGCACGAATTCCAATGATTCGTCATGTGGGTCAAGCAGCCCTTGGGTATCCAAGGTTTCAAGATCCACAATCTCAAAGCCCTTCGAACACCCAACGCACAGCTTCGTCCGCAGATAATGAATCGAAGTCGATTCCACAGGTATATAGAACTCCTGCAGACGTAACAGATACAGATCAGACAGGGAACTTTGTCAGTGAGAGAAACTAAAAATAGAACTTACCCTGAACGGTTTCAGTGTATCATTCCCACCCTGTAGCAGCTTTTTGAATGTAGGCTTCGCTCTCCCTCGGATATTCTGGTCGATAGGTTCGAGTGTCTTGAACGTACTCGACAGCTGGCTAGACTTGACAATACACACAAGCACTCGGTCCAAACAGTACCCCGCCTTGAAGAAGGACGTATGCGAGGATATTCGCTTCGCTCGTTTCAATCCTGCCATAGGATCGTGTGGGTCCAGGGCGTCGAGTGGGAACGTAATGACTTGTCGCTCTGTGATGCGGGCGTGCAGATCAGTCAAGTCGGTTCACAGCTTACACGAGATGACTCGTTCGAAAACGCACCAGAAAGCACAATGAGAAGTTGATAGTCCTCCAACACGTCCACCTGCGTCACCTCAAGCAACGCGAGAACCTTGGAAGGATCCCTATTAGGATCACGGAGGTCAGAAACATATACCCCGTCATCAGTCCCATACACCACCCGCCTCCCTCCACCTGATAAGGCCCTCATCATCAGTTCCATCCGTCAACACAATCAAGGAGCAGATCATCACTCACTAAAAGGCGCTGCACAGTTGACCTTATTAGGCCCACTAAAGAACCCCTCGCTCAACGGGAAAGTATCGAAAATCATACTCCGCTCCCTCATAACCTGCTGCGTCTTCAAAATCGACTCCAACCACTTCCGATGCACCAACGCCGAATTGACTCCCAGAACCAAGTTGTAATGCCTCTTGCCCAGGTGCACGAAATTGATCCAATGTTGGCCTCTAGCTTCGCTATTCCTAGGGACAACGGCAGGGCCGATCCCTCGTTCTCTCGACGGGCGCCGGGTAAGTGCTCGACCTCCCCGCCCGCCTGCTGGCCGAGCGCCTGAAGTCCCATCGTCGGATGCGGAAATGTACAAAAGTTCAAGTGGGATGGGCTATGAAAATCTGAATGAGACTCTTACATTCACTTTGACAACAAAAAAGGAAGACTCACCCGCCGATAGACCTTGAACTGGTCGTGAGTTTTGGTTTTGATATTCTTGGTGAAGAGGATCGCATGGTCAAAGAGGTAAACGTGAATTTCACCATCACGCTTATTCAAAACACCTTTGTAGACCATCTCGCGAACTTCTTCTCCCAGTCGCAAGTCCTACGCCCAAATGTATTTAATGCCTATGGTCTTTTTTGAGAACAGAGTAAACATACCACTTCCTCTCCAGGCTTGAAAATCAATTGCTGCTCCAGTTGCAGGAGATTGAAACGATTTTCCGACTTTCCAGAGGCAGCATTGACTTTGGATAGGAATTCACGGACGATGGTAATCACTTGAGGCAGCTGGGTCTTGTCAGCGGAATCTTTGGGCGTACTCTTGAGAACAGCTTCCAACAGCAAGGGGTACCGAGCCAGACGTGTCGTGGGTTTCGTCAAGTACGCATTCAGCTCCAGTTTCCGCGATTCAGGCAACCTCTCAGTATGCTGACAGAATGGACAAGCAGACGGATGAGCACTTTTTCGTTGGGGCAGCATCGGGATCCAGCAAACAACTCACCTCGACGAAAGCAGCAAAAGCAGGATTCGACGACTTCTCCTTCTCAAACGACCACTTTCCCCACAGCTGGTGCGAGCCATACGACACAAAAGGATCAAAATCCTTTACACAATCAAGGAGAATATCACCAATCTTCTCGACAATTGCGTACTGCTTCTGCCGTTTCGTCAAGGCATCCCTCAGGCGCGTGTTAACCTTGATGATAGCATCGACGTTCCAGAACACCTGCATGATAAAGTCCTCCCGCCTGTTCTCGGGGATGACGTCCTCTTCTTGCAGCCGCTTAATCCAAACCTACAAACAAGGAAGGCAGATGTAGCGGGAATGGGCATAGATAAGGAAAGGCAAAAACCAGTTAGATTAACGTCATTAGTGAAAGCATCGTCAAAGAACGCAAAGTTTACGCACATCACGAAGATACTCCATATCGCGGACGAAATCGCGTTCGGTGTAAATGACCTCATTGATTGCTTCTTGACGCTTTTTCTCAGAGTCTGATACGTTGGCCACGATTTCTGGCGGCACCGAATGGATCCACAGTGAGCCAGTATCCTATTCGAATGAAGAGAAGTATTGAGTGAGCCCAGTCCGGGGAATGCAAAAAAAGCCAAGAAGAGTCCAGACCGTACCTGCACATCACCAAGAGACTCTTTGCTGATCTGTTTTGACAAACCCGGCTGCGGTTTCATGTTCAACCGGGATTGCTGCTCCAAGCGTCTTGGACATGCAATGCTATAGCAAAGGCGATCCCGAGTACATGTTGGCGAGTAGCACTCCGTGAGCAAAGTGAACACGCCAGAAGGTAAAGGCGCCTCGTCCTGCGATAGCGAGTTTCTTCGTTCTCGAACAGATACCGGCGATGCACTTGGATCATCCTGAGGGGTTCACAAAGGGGGATCACCACTTCATACCAGGGTCCAAAAAAAGAGAATATGGACGCTACCTGCGACAACTTGTGTACAAGCTTATCATGCTGTAAACCATCTCCATTCATATTCCCCGCATTTGGCAACTCTCCGCTGACGAACGGACTTGGCACCTTGTTCCTGAATTGGTAGAGCTCAGACGCACTGTCTCGAAGTCGGTGATCGTAGGTAACATCGTGGAAGAACTTTTGAGCATCCAAGGCCCGTCCCAGCAACAGTGCAAGATTCCTGTCGGTCGTCTTGATGATGTAGGAAATCTTGTCAACAGCCTCCCTACCATCAAACACATCCTTATAGGTCAACCCGTCCTTGATACGATCGCTGAGCGTAATCCTTTCCCGAAACGCTTCGGAAACGCGGGAAAGCAGCGCTGGATAGACGACTGGCGCTTTCCTGGACTGTCGGATAGATACTGGTGAATTTCGCCCTTCTGCAGGTCCTGGTTGGCCTCTTGAGCCACGGCGAGCGTACTGCTCAAGCACTGTACGAGATGGAGTCGAGGCCGCCGATAGGGACATTGCACGATCGTTACCCCGTTCACGCAAGCCAGTTGACATCCTCGGTACTGTTCGTGTCGAGTCGCTGGATCGGCGAGAGCTTTGGGAATAGATGGAGGTGTCTGCGGTTGAAGGGGCCTCTGTGGTCGTCGTTGATGAGGGGCTGGCCAGTGTTCGAGAAGGTATTTGAGACGTATCAACATGTAAAAGCCGGTGATGCTTTATTGATCGCGACGAACAAAATTAGTTTTAATCTTAGGGATTGATAGCTCAAAAGGTGTGCTACATACCGATCTACTGCTTTCAGATGTTGTTGAAGGTTGTCGTGTGTGCCGTGAAAGTGTACTATGCCTACTGGGTCCTACAACAGTGTTAGAGATCTCGAATTTGCGGAATATTCAGGGGAGTTTGGACGCACCTGAGGCCTCGCTGCGTGCATAGGGAAGCTCACTGTCCCCTTCGTCCGTGCTCGGGTCGCTGTTGCTTCCGCTCCCGTTCCCCTCAAAATCAATACCTAATCGCCCTTCATCATGTTCCAGACTAATGCCAAGCCGCGGAGGCTCCGAGGATCGTGAAGAACCGTTGCTGTTGTGCTTTTGCGACTGAGAAGGGCGACGGGTCGCCCCTCCTGGAGACGCACGGTGTTGGTTCCAATCGGCCGGGGGCTGCTGGAGTGGAGCCTGAGGTGATGGTTGTCGTCTTGAGCCATCGACGTATGGCTGCGCCTGATAATTGTTTACAAGGGGTAAAGCGGGATGCGACGAGGACGATTGTAGCATTTCCATCGGTGGACTCAGGGTAGCGTTGTTGCCAATCACGGACCTTGCCCTCGACAAGGATTGGCCAGGTGGTCCCAACGAGGCTGGGTAATTGTAGGGCGATTGGAGGAACTGAGGCGGGGGCTGGTAAGGGGTATACTGGTTCGGTACATTGTGCTGGGTAGGTGGCGCATAATAGCCCTGCGGGTAGGCGNCCCTGAGGGCCTGGTGGGGGCTGCATTGGCGGGGGTGGGTGTCCATTGTGGTTGGGATATGGCTGTTGATGGGGTGGGAACGGTGTTGGATATGTCGTTCGTCTTTCAGGAGCATTGTATGGAGCCTGGGGCTGGTATTGAAAAGGCTGATTTTGGGGGTAGGGAGGATAGTTGGCTGTCGCGAAGTCAGGGTGGTTAGGGACCCCTGTGCGGGCACCAAAGATGGACTCGTAGGCAGCATGACGCTTATCGGGGGGCTGCTGGCGGGGCCCAGCGGGCTTGTCCATCGTGGCAGACGACGACGGGCAGCTGGGGAACGACGGAGACGGGGAGGATGGTGGTGGAGGATAACGCTTGGGAACGTGATGGTGCAAGTAAATGAGGGTCACTTGACTTCCGCATTCATCAGGGCACTCAAGTTCATGATTTCATCTATAACCTCCGCGATCTTCAAGAACACCTAAACGACGATTCCTGGCTACAGTGGCGAGTTTTTAATCTTATAGACCCCCGGACGCCTAAAATACATCGCGGCAACAGAAGTCGTTTGAAAAATTCTCTTGCTTTTGCAGGGCATCTGGCACATTGTGCCCACCACCAGTATCCTAGGCTTTGGTGACCGGTGGCCTGAAGACTCTCAGAAGGCATCTGGCTCCCCTCCAAGCTGAAGTCCTCATCTCTATCGCATGGTAGAACTCTCTGCCAGCCACAATCGAGGCTTCGAATTCTACTGAGCGCCACAGTTTCCCTCGTGGTACTGCAGCGTGCTTGTATCCTTGACTGCAAGCTGGCGGTACAGGTGCTGCACTGAACGCGAGGAACGTGTTTGTGATAGCCACACCTCACCTAGCTTGCGCTGCACTTTCACAGCCTTTTTGGGCTATATTCTTGTTTCTCATTTCAAACGATAGCAACGACCACAGCAACGTAATGCTCGCTATGGGCACCCACACCACGAATCCAGGGAACCGGACCACACCATACTCCCAGCTCTTCACGTCTGTTGTCAGAGTCGGGGTGAGCGACGAATTTCCGCTCTCCTTGGGCACATCGGGCTATAGCAGCCACGATTCCGACTCGAACATGTCGGGGAATAACAGTCTGTGAGGATTGTGAAGACGCCAGAAGGCAGCTGGCTTCGAGCTTTGGAGTCTCCCGGCCTCGGTGCAACCTCTTCGCTCTGTTCTCCCGAGCGAAGTGGAGACTTGCGGTTCGCCGATCGGCATGTAAAACTATAACAATCCCCTTTCTCGACGCAAATTGGAGAATAGCAAGCTGCTTGAAACGGGAGCACACCGGGGGCTTCTTGACTCTGAAAACCCGTTTAGTGATCTACGGTGAGCAACTGGACGAGTTATTTTTCTACCTCGATCCGCTCACCTCGAATTGATAGAGCTCAGAAGCGCTATCCCTGAGCTCTCTCCACGAACCGTTGCCTGCAACCCAGCGAAAGAATCCCTGACTACCCAATGTCTGACCCAACAGCATTGCAAGGTATCTGTCCTTCGTCTTGATAAGGTCGCAAATCACTTCTATGGCTTGTTTTCCGTCGAATACATTGTCGTATGTCACCCCATCCTTGGATCTTTCCCCGATTGTTCGCTCCGATATCGTTCTGCGGAAGCCCTTGGCGACCTGCGACAGCATCGCGGGACGCACGCGTGCCGTACGAACTGCTGGAGCTGTGGGCTTGCGTCTTTCATCTGGTGGACCTGGCTGAGGCTCAGGTTTATCGAGGGTAGTTGGTACTGCCTCGCGGGTCGTTGAAGGTGGCTCTAGTGCCGGGGAGAGGGTCATCCTTTCTCCGTAAGGGCTCAAGGCAGCACCTGGCCCGTGTTCTCGGTTTATGTTACAGCAGCGATGCCTAACAGTGTGTCGAGAAGTCTGTCGTTATTTCCACCCTTGTCCCACCTTCTGAGAATTCTCGAACTTGGAAGTGTTTCGCGGGAGTTCGAACGTCGGAAGAGCGGATCAATTGTTTCGTCATAGGTAGCGAGTTCAAAATAGCGCAGCGTCTCGGCGATTGCAGTTTGCATTTTTGTTGCTCTCAGTTTCAGTGACCCCTGTGCAGCGGCATACCGTTCCAATACTGCCCCTCCAACCGGGCCAACGGCTTGACGAAGTCCCCGACGAGATGCTCTATCACATCCTGTCGAAGTGCCGGCCGTCAATCAGTCACGACGAGATTGGTGGAAGTAGTTCCACTGCATCTGAACATGAAGTATGGAGCGAAGGCAGATGGACTGTGCACTGGCGCGAAGCTTACCAGCCAAAAATGTCGTTCTCCGAGATCCGGTTTTTATGTGCAACGAAGGAGTGCATCTGAATCTTCGTAGTCCAGCGTGGTGGGTACTTCTCTCCACAAATCTTGAAGGCCCAGAATTTTCAGGCTTCATCCTTACGATGAAGCTCGGTGGATTCCAACAACACACGATCCCCGAGTTCTTCGCGATATACCCCGTTACGACCGTGCCAAAGCCCTTTCGAATGCGCTCAACAGCGCGCCAAATCTAAAAACTGTCTAGCTTACTTCGTTCGAGATGACGATGCCGTTCTCAACACTATCAAAAACCGTTCCGTCCATTGATTAACGTTTCCCCACCCAATCGTTACTCTGTCCTGGAGCCTTCAAAGATTTGTTGGATTCCGGATTGAGATAGGGGTAATCGAGTTGGGCGATTCTTGTTAGGGTTAGGTCTACACTAGGTCTGGTTTAGAGCGGAATTCTCACCAAGCCCTTGTGGAGAACCATTCTATGGAATGGCAAACTCGAATCGAGTGCGAGGGCAACGTTATGAGGGCTTGAGCTTACTCAAAGAAGGCTTAATATCTGTGACAGGCATCATAACGTTGACAAGTTATCTCGGGCTTTCCAACTTCTGGCAACAAGTCAACACTGCGAATAGCAAGTTCGCGAAGCTCCAGAGGTTTCTTGGACTTCTAGACAATGGAGAACATCATGGCCGCATGATAACCGGCGACAATTGTGGGTCCGTCCACCTGATGCGAGCGATCGAATCAACGTACTATATGAGTGTAGTCCAGGGCGTTCTGCCAGGTCATCCTCTCCCTTCATCTTAAGGCGAGGTGCAGCCGAGCGTTCGCTCTAGGACCAGGCTCGACGACGGTAATCTCCATTCCAGCGCTAGGCATCGACGCCGGAGTATACCCACGACCACCTCGAGGATTACAAGAAGGAATTGCAGAGAAGACAGGGCGTCAACGTTCATAGGTGAGTGCCTTGTACAAGAACTCCGTTCATGAGGCTCGAGGACGCCTGCATGGCCTTGCTTCGTTCCGCGTTGGCGTCGTGCTACGCGTTGTTCGGCTTCTATGGTCCACGGCCACAAGGCTCTAGGCCACGAATTGGAAGCGACTGCTCTCCGAGGTTCCTGGGCTTCCTAGCTGCAGGATAACAAGAAGCTTGGACAGCTATGCTGGTGCCTTCAGGGAATCAGTTTCAGGTTCCTTGTCCCTGGCGGGGCGGATGCAGCGAAGCCTGTCTGCTAAGCCTGCCCGTTGGGTGCTGTAGACGTGCCTTGTCTTACGTTCAAGATCACGTATTGTTCACTAGCCATCCATCATCGTCTTTCCTCCGCTTTTTGACGTTGATAGCCAACTAGCTCTGCTTTACTGATGCGCCTGCTCCAGACTCCCTTATTCAACAGGACTTCTCTTCCCACCTTATTGCCAACTAAACCAACGAACGAACGTACCTGTTTTGTTGACCTTAACGTGCAACATCCAGCGACCATATAACGGTCTTACAGACACTCAAATTAGCTGCTATCAACACGACCTATCTCACGCCAACAATGCTTTCAAGACATTCTGTCCTCGTCCCCTTCCTGTTCCTCCTTGGGCTTTTGCTCTCGAGTCCAGTCGCTTTTGCTTCACCAGTAAAGCGGGACTTCTCCATGAGCAGGCGCATAGCGCAGGAGCTAGGCCTGGCAACAGGCTCTCTCGATGCACGAGATGTTGTAGTGCCGAGAATCACCAGTCCCACAGAAACTAGTGTGTGGCCAATTGGTTCTACACAGTTTGTCACCTGGTAGGTTTTTCAATCCAATATAGTGGGCCATAATTCTGAAGGAGACTTTGCAGGGACACGTCCGATTTTCCTCCAGATAACCAGATCACAAACCCTCTAGGACGAGTGCTCTTGGGGTATGATTCAGGCGATAGCTTGAATTTGGATATTGGTATGTCACTGTGCTGTATCGTATCGCTGGCAGAACTCTGACCACCGGTTACAGACCATCCTCTCGCTGAAGGCTTCTCAATTCGTGATGGGAGAGTCAGTATTGTCGTCCCGGATGTCCCACCAAGAGACGACTACCTCATAGTCTGTGAGTACCATCATTTTTGATTTACTTATTTCACCAATGTGCTGAATGGCGAACGATATAGTGATGGGCAACTCCGGCAACACCTCTCCTAGTTTCGCCATCACCAGAATCTCCGGTGGCGGATCTAACACGAGCGCCAGCCCTGCTCCCACCACTAGCCGAACCCCCACGCCAACCACAACCCCTGCTCCTGGGATTGTACCAGTCACCACTGCCACAACTACCTCACAACCTGCCGTGCTGAGCTCCACCACGATCACTGACCCCATCCCCATCACGGGGTCTACCATTACTGGAGGGGATCCCAATGCCACCCAGATCCCAACGTTCTCGGATACTATCCAACCCGCCTCGACCACTGGTACCGCGAGTCCGGCGAACCAGACGAGTGCAGGTAGCAGAGGCTTGACAATGCTCGGTGGCTGCTGGTCGTTGGCTGTTGGCTTGCTTGTTGGAGCCACAGTAATGACGTTCTAGGCGCAGACCCACTTCTTGGAGCAAGGGCTTGCACCCATTCAAGTATCAGAATCTGGACTCTTTTCTCGGACGTCATCTTGTGTTTCTTCCCTGAGCATCTTTTGTTGGCATTTTTTGAGCATGATTTTTATTCAGTTCTTTTCGCCGTTTTCGGTTGATCTACGTTGTAGTACATGAACGTCCACCCATCTTACGCACACGCACATGCACAGGATTATTTCGTTACTACTGCTACTTACTCATTTTTGCAGGTTTCGTGACTAGCTTCGAATTCGTTGACAACAAACAATTCTCAAACCTCCATGCAGACTTGTTGGTGTTTTACGCCTACGGTCGAATGATGTACAATAGTCCATTGCAATCCACATCGTCTTATCCTCTCTTACAGTAATAGCCTGTGATATGACTATGCAGACGGCTAAGGTAGGTGATATGATTTAGTCTCCCGTTCGTGTCTATTAAATTGTTGAATTGAACTTGAACATGACTTATAATTGGACGGTCTGAGTCTAGAGCCCATCGTCGAGATTGATCGTTCCTGGCGATTGGTTGGAAAAAATCTGTATCTTCTCTCATAACCACCACCATGGCTACAGGCTTATCTTATCCCTTCAGCCGACTATTCATTGGCCCTGAAAAGACAGTTGTAGTGTCAGGACCGCACATTCAAGTCCTAGATTCTTCGTGAGCTCAAAATTCTTTATCTCGCTATCGCCGAGTTAGTGGATCAACGTGTTCAACTGCAACAAGGACAGGCGAAACGCTTCACTCTACGCTGCAATTCACGTCCGAACAGCAAGAACGCGATGCGATTATCAAGTCTGGGCTCATTAGATGTGCTGTTGTCGATGAGACGTTCACGTATCTCGCGGAGGTCGGCGAAGACAAGCTACTCAAATTGTGGGAGGTTGATGGGTTGAAGTTGGTGAACTCTCGGTGAGTTTTAGGGTACCTCATATAGATAACGCGATGATTCTGAAGGATAATATAGCGAGCTCCCCAAGAAGCCAACTTCTATCGTGTTCACCAAGGATTCGCAGACTGTCCTCGTTTCTGACAAGTTCGGCGACGTCTTCAGGTGAGTCTCCATCCTCAATCCACAAGGGGATCGCGTACTGAACTCGCTACTGTGTATAGCTACCCTCTAGTATACACCCCATTCACATCCTCAGAACTCGAGGAACAAAAGCAGGCGAAGGAGAAAGACCCGTTCGCCTCGCACACCAACCCGTCGAATGGTTCGCTCATCCTTGGGCACGTCTCACCTCTGAACGCGATGCTCCTCTCTCCTGATGAAAATTTCATTATAACTGCTGATCGGGACGAGCATATTAGGGTTAGCTGGTATCCTCAGGGTTTTAATATCGAGATGTATTGCTTGGGACATCTCAAGTACGTCGCTCTTGCGCATTCGTTTGCTCTCCGAATCTCAAACTGACTCGATTGGCTTTGCTCTGGTTTATCGAAATGTAGATTTGTGTCTGCTTTGCATATCCCCTCGTCTGACACAAAGACCTTGATTTCAGGAGGTGGCGACCCAGTGATTAAACTCTGGGACTGGATGACCGGCCAAGAGATGGGTGACCTTCCGGTCGCAGAGGCAATCGAGCCGTTCATTGTAATCCAAAAAGTGCTGGGCAGGCATCAAGGAGCCGATGGCGAAGACAACGAAGGAGGAGCAGCAGAGGGTGGATCTGGCAAAAGCAAGAAAGCTAAACGCAAGAAGGGGAAAGGCCAAGCACAACAACAGAAAGCCAAAGAATCTGCAGAGGGTGAAGAAGATACATCCATGGCTGTAGACGAATCTGGTCCAGCTGACCCTGCCGGTGTGAACGAAGATGCCTCGATTTCGACCCCGGTCCCTCAGAAGATTTTGGCTATTCGGCGGATCGAAACTCTGACTGTGGAAAACGCCGCAACCTTTATCTTATTCAGTGCTATCGGGTATGAAGTCCTATCGCTTGCCAGGTTTTGAATCGTTGAATCTAATTGGATCTTTTTCATAGGTCAACCGCGCTCTTTAGTGCTCCTTATCCATCTTCTTTGTCTGCTACGCAGCTTTCTTCTCCACCTTCCCTGTCATCGGCAGAGCTGCAGCATATAGATTTCAAACAACCTATCATCGACTTCGTCGTTCTCCCTACGACATCGTCATCCGTCTATCCGTCGGCATTCGTGACACTGGACTCTTCATGGGGTGATAATGACGAGAGCACTCCTGAAACTTCGCATCGGGTGCGGCTTGTGACAGTATCTTCTTCGGGGAAAGTAAGCTTTCTATCTTCTCTCAGCCGTTCTAATTCATAGAAATCTCATTGTGCTTGCTACCCCTATCATCAAGCTAACCGAAGTTGATGGAGAACGCAGGCAGCCGTACGCTTCCCTCTTGGAAAAGCTGAACGGTTCCGCTACGGACGTTCCAGGTGCGCCCCATGACCCGTCGGGTTATTTATCCCTCCTTTTCTTCTAGTTCCTCCTAACCCCATGGGACTCTTTCTTCTCCCTGTTCAATAGCGTCAGAGAAAGAACTGAAGTCCCTCGATTTATACTCGGAGCTGGTATCTTTACCAAAATATGTTGAGAAGCCTTCCGGTTCGGAGGGCGTGCCAGGAGGAGAAGGTGACGGCGAGCAAAAGCAGCAGGAGCAACAAGGACAGCAGGCATCAGGTAATCTGACAAAAAGGAAGCTGGGAAGGCTAAGGAGGACGGCCAAAGTGGAGGAGGCGAAGCAAAAGGTCGGTGGGTCTTCGGCACGCTCCGAGACAGGGGATCTTCCAGAAGCCAGAGATGAAGAAGAGGACAACGACAATGCGGAAGAGGGCCCGGAGAGTAAGCGCGCCCGACCTAGTACCCAAAATGCAGAAGAGCATGTAGAATCGTAAAAGTACTCATTCAAAATTTAATGTAGCAATGGTAAGTCTCTTTACAAGCTCTCTTCATCGTTCGGCATTATACATTGATTAGATTATAGAATGAGCTGGAGGCTAAAGTGTGCCGTGCGCCTAGAGTGCATAGCAAAATGGCAAAGCCGATGAAACGTGTTCGGATTTGTGGACTTTTTGCGGGGCAAGATGCTTCGCGTATGTCGCTAGTGTTTGTGACTACTCTTCCTAATCACCGGCTGCGCACGCACCAAGTTCCGGGCTTCAATCCACCCACAGTTCTAGAAACAAGAGTCAAGAGGAAGCTAGAGGAAGATGAGAGATTCTTTCAAGCTCTAGACGTAATTTCGGGGAAAGCGGGAAGGCATAGCCGCCGAGGTCGATTTGGTCGGAGGAGGGTTAGCAAGACTTTCTGCGCCGCATACCTTGCGGCGATCTCATTTGACGTCAACTCAGACTGCAGTGCGCGTGCACCGCAAGCCATCGGGAATCTTCGTATTTACTCTGAAGCCTCTGCTACATTCGTCACGTCAGGGCAGATTTGCCACCATGTAGATCTATGCTACTTCCAGGCTCGTGAAGCCAGTTGCAGATCCCTGTGAAGAGATTAGGAACATTGACTTCCTTCGGCATGGCACATGGCACATGGGCATCGCTCTCCGTACGGTAATGGAGGTGGGATGCGCAGCGTTTTACATGTCAACGTTATTTCCAACTTTTTCGCTGCTCCCATTTGTACATTTGTTCTGCATTCTTGATGATCTATCACGTACATACATGCTTACTATTCGAAGTTTCGCGAATGCGAACGCAGGGGCTCGTGGGATGGAGTATAGCCGGAGGTCAGATTGGTGATGCATGCGGTCATCATGGCGGTGCTTCTGGGAGTCGGCCCTACCATCGGCCTAGACAGTTTATACATAGGTTGGTCCCGATTCTTTGGCTGTGGCTCTAAAGTCTATAAAAGCTGCTCTTCACTGACCAGTTTGCCCCCATTCCTTTCTCTTGTGGTTTTCACTCGGGTTCGGGATTCCATCGCCTATTCTCCTCTATCGTCACTTGTTTCACATCGCATACTCCACTTCTTCCTCTTGTTTGACGACCCTAATTCCAAAGCCACCCGCTACGACTCTATAATCCACATCTACCAACGACACCCAACTAGCACCTAATCCACGATGCGATTCTCCATCACCTCGTTCTTCTTTACCATCCTCGCGATCTTCTCGACGCTCGCGTTGGCTGCCCCTATCTCCGAGAAGAGAGATGTGTTCGTTCCACCTGTCCTCGAGCCCGCTGCCGGAGCTATCTGGCAGAAGGGTAGCACTGAGACTGTTGTTTGGTGAGCCTTAGGCTGTTCTGTCACATACGACTGTGACTGACATACTGTGTTCCGTGACGTCATTCCGGCCGCTATTAGGGATGTGTCGAACCCTCCCGCACAAATCACCAACCAAATCGGAACCATCTACTTGAGGAGCGTCGAGCTCGGAATAATATTGCTCGACCAGCCTCTTGCGGAAAATTTTGATATTTTGATTGGACAGAAGGAGGTTACTGTTCCTACGGATTTGCCCGCGGGAGAGTATCAGGCTGTTGGTTAGTGTTGTTCAATTTCTACAATCGATTTGAGGTGCTGACGCTTCGCTCTAGTCTTTGGGGATTCAGGAAACTGGGGACCCGTTTTCAACATCGTGGATTGAGAAACTTTTTTGGACGAAATTACCAACGGACTTCGGCCACCCATGAAGATGCTCTGTCTTTTGGCTGGCTCATGACATTTATAACGATCTGCTTCATGAATCGAACTGAACTCAAGCTACCGAGTTAATTCTTTGTTCATCTTTTGCTTTCACCGGACCTAATCTTCCTCCTCTCATCTTTCAATGGGCTGTCTCCGTAACGGAGATAAAAGTTCGTACATAAATAATCCTTTTGGACACTTAGTGGAATTTTCCATGGACTTCAAATTCTGACGATCTGTAACCGCTGTAGTACTCTTGCTCGCCTGTACGTAAACATAGTCATTTGTACCAACACGAGTATGTTCTGAGCCATGGCCTGTTCTCCAGCACCGATTTCGATCCCGAGGTCATTATACATGTTAGTGTCCTCTTCAAGACTCGTCCTCATAGAGTCTAAATACGAACTAGTTTAGTCTGACTACGGGAGACTCGAGGGTCTCAAAAAGGGCTCGTTCTGGATAACTGATTATTCGAGTTCGTCATCCTTCCGGGGTGGGTCGATATTTGGCACCTTCTAGTTCATGATGGTCACTTTAGATCGATATCTGCGCGGACTTTGGAACGATTTTTCCGATATAATTTCTTTAAGTCTCTCGGATACTGATTGACGAGCGAATCGGAACAGACATGACCATGATGGAGCTCCGCTCAGGCTTTTATNAACCGAACGAGCTTGTTCCCTCGACTGTCARCTTGTACCTAGGYGAACAGACATCRGACCAGCCCCACGGTGGACGAACTCTTTGCCCGCATTCCACTTATTATCGTTCTCATACTCCCCCCCTCCCCTTCAGCTTGGCGGTGGTGTCTGAGCGGTCTCTTCCGTCAACGGCCCCATTTGCYATACTGTAATTGATTTCACCGAACGATTGCAGACACTCRACTATGCAGGCAACATACAGAGTCACAGAGGAYTCYCTCRYCAGAGACCACGAGCAGATATCGCAGTTCATGGCCGATGTTTAGTACGKCTCTCTTCTATTACTCTCCTTCAAACASCTGTTCACCTYAGTCTCTATAGCAAGCACGGTTTRGATCTCATCGCYCGAAACAAACCCGAAGAGGCGAAGGACCTCTTTTGGACCTATGCGAGAAAGSTCGTAGARTCGGAAGGCTCTAGGCTSATTGTCAGGYTGCCTTCGATYGGGGGCATYGGCMAGTACGAGGGYGACACCGCAGAGTTTGAAGGGGACAGGATTCGAAGCCCATTATACACAAACCTCTCTCCCTACCACCGCACGCTCTTAGCAGCATGTTGCAACGGTATGGCTAAGTACTACATGGCCAAGGACGATTTAGAGAGTGCGCTGGAGTGGTTGGAAGAGGTGCATGTGTTGTATCAGAATTTGTATTTCAAGGAATGGGAGAGGCCGYTGTACGGTGCGTACTTGCTGCTCTCTTCNTTNNATGAGATTCTTTYCTGCAGCACATGACTGACGGGAGAATKGCAATACAGACTGGTTCGACCACGCAATMGACTTCCCAATGTTCACCTTCCACCGCGTMACAGCCCTCACTACCTCGGGCGAAATCTTCARCCGTCTRGGTAACACAGCGACGGCSGGMGAACGCATATGGGTTGCCAAAAGCACTTCTCAATCGCTTCCATCCGCCCACCTCACTCCTCAAGTCAAAAGRATGATCACAGCGGACAAGCTCACACAAGCTATATCGTTGAGGAACCCAGATCCCAGTTTGTGTCATAAACTCACCCTTACCCATCCACGACTGCAAGTCAGGGGCTCGTGGAGGAAGCTGCAGCTGAAGACTGGGGAGAAAAGTATCGGGGGYCGGATGAAGTTTGCCAGCTTTGTCTGGAAGAGTCGGCTGTATGTTTTCGGAGGATGGCAAGGAGACCTAACCTCTGCCACGCCATTCTTCAAGGATTTCTGGTGTTTGGACCTGAGTGTTGACGACTCCGAGAGGAAGTGGAGGCGACTGGCAGACTACCCTGCGATCATCACTGCCGCTATCAACTGGAACTTCGTAGTAGATGAGGACGAAGATAAAGCGTACCTTATCAGAGGTAAAGCCGAAGTCGACTACTTCAACTTGACCACCGAAACCTGGGGACGCGTCAAAACGACTTATACACCYACTGAAGAGGACAGGAAGATTGGAGGAATYAAGGGTAAYTGGCCATTTCCCGGTCAGACTCTAGCCGACTCGACGGTTATTATCAAYAAGCGCAAGATATACACCTTTGGCGGAGATCATGGCGATACTGGGCTGGGCTGTAACCTCTTCATGGAGCTCGATCTGGACACGAAGAGGTGGAAGCGACTTTCCGGATACGTAAAGGCGCCTCTTTATAACGATTACGATCTCCCCGGACCTAGGGTCTCAGCCTGTGGATGGGTTGGGCCGACGAAGGATAGGATWTACATYTGTTTTGGGCAGGCCAATAGGGATGGGGCACAGATGAAAGGGGAGAGACACGGTGCGAATTCGGCGTTTGCATATAACGATTTTTGGAGCTGGGGTATTGAGGGGAAAAAGTGGAGGAGGGAGAGGATGGAGGGGAATCCTCCTGCGCTTCGGACGGAGATGGCTTATACTTTTGTACGTTGTTTCCTCTCTCATCCGATTGTTGGGATGACTGACTTCGTGACAGAATGAGAAACTGAACAAAGCGATTGTGTTCGGCGGATACGCCCCTTGTATCGCGACTCTCCACTTGGAAAAGGGTGTCCAGTACAATTATACGTACTATGCGGATACCTTTGTCTATGATTACGCTCTCCCCGACTCCTCTGATTCGTCAAGTCCATCGACCTTAACTACTTTCCCCGAATGGACATCCAAAGACCCAACAACAATCGCCGCCCCCTCGGAGACATCACACCCAGGCTGGAGACAAGTACTCACGCGGGGCTTCCCAACATACCGATGCCACGCACACCTCCACACCGACTCCACCACCGGCAAAGTCTATCTGTTTGGAGGCTATACCAACACCGACTTTGTCCCAAGCCGTGGAAACTTCTTGACACGGACCTTCTCAGACGTCTGGCAGCTCCGCTTGGACGGTGTAGGCCCCATAGGGGATTTCACTCAAGTCGACGTGGAGGAGGAGGCGCGGACGGCGAGTGCGGGGCCCTGGCAGAGGTGTTTTGGGTGTGGCAATGCTGGGAGGTGGAAGAAGTGTGCGGGGGCGTGTAAGGGRAAAGCGTTCTTCTGTGGTGTGGAGTGTCAGAGGGAAGGGTGGAAGGAGCATAAGAAGGTACAYGGATGTAAGAAGTTGTGATTTAGGTATARGCGCCCATTTGCTGTACTTTAAGATTTGATCTTGCAGAGCTTGCCCATAGAGCGGCAAGTCGCCAGTGTACATAGATCAGTCATTCTCCACTCGGAGAACCTTGGCTAAGAATAAAGCTGAGCAATGAGTGTGAAACTGAAGGGGTGAAAACGCAACTCCGAGTCGAAGTTCGATGTGGGTCCATTTACCCATTTCTTTGCTAGGGGAATCAGGTACTGGCTTCTGACCGAGTTAGCCACCGCTTTGCGCGTTTCACCTCGACATAGGTTTTGGTTGCGGTGCAAATGTTTGATGATTGGCAGTCGTGTCGGGCGTCAATCATGTTCATGATCTGCATCAGCCCCCCCGTCAGCATCGGCAATTCTTTGAATGATCCAAGAACTTCACTGGCAAATATCTGTCAACTGGGATGTCTAGATCCTCATAAACCTCTCATTCTCGGACTATCATCATCACCACCACCACCTGGCACTCATGATCCTCGACACAAAGCACACCCAGTCATCGCCCTCCGCATCCTCCCCCACCTGCGAGTCCCCTACGAGTGGCTCATGGGTTCTTCCTGGTCCTTCTCCCGGAGAGGCCTATGGCAGGAAGGGACCATGTATACTCAGGAATATGGGGTCGCGCGGACGGGATCGTTTATACATCGCTTTCTTCCTTTTCCAAATCCCCGCGACGATCATCCTTGACCTCCAAGCCGTTTGCCCCCACTGGCTCGTCCCAGCACAGGCCAAGTACCTCGGCGATCTCTACATGTCAATGACGAACGATCCTATAGTCGGGAGCGTTGCAGGGTACTTTGGGGAGAGGGTCCAAAGGGAGTTTGTGTGGTTGTGGTGGTTCATGTGGATTGAAGTGTACGTACATTCACCCCATCTACTACATATCCCATCTTCCATCTCTCCGTGCTTCCACTTTCTATTTGATCAATGTGCGATTGACTGGTTGGCTGACTGGCGAATTGTAACGATATAGATTCTTCCAACTCCCAACCTACTTCTACGCCGCCTACAACCTCTACTACAACACCAACGTTTCAAGATTGTATCCCCTCCTCCTGGCATACGGCGTTTCGACGGCGATGTCGACTCTACCCTGCCTAACAGTGATTCTAACAACGCCCTCTGCTGGTTCTCTTGTTTCAGGGGGCTCATCAAGCACTGCCATTCTACATCACTCAGCAGAACTACTAAGCCCAGGCTTAACGCCGATCCAGAGATCACTTCTCCTGGGCAGCTACCTCCCCTTCTTGATTTTCCCTCTAATTATTACAGTCGATATGGCTTGTCGAGTTCAGAAACTTGCTGCTGTGGGTTGGGCGATCAAGGTGTCCAAGATAGATTAATCAATCCGACTGCAGTCAAAGTAACTAGATTCAGACGCTCTTCTAAAAGTAACAAAACAATCTTCCTACTGTAGTTGCCAGCATGCTATTAATTGTATATATTATGTATCATATCCTATTTATGTATTTACTTGTGCTGTTTTGTGTCGAATTACTACCAGTGACTAGTGAGCCGCCCGGTACCAGCGCGTCCAATTCAGTTCCTTAGAAGGCAGTAGGGCTTCCCAATGTAGGTGAGCCCGATTAAAGCCAGAATATATATATACATCGACTCTTTGCAACTTTGCTGGGGAGTCTATCTTCATCCTCACGACCTCAAGAGCTCAGCGCTCAGCGCCTCCCCAATTACACATCACTCCGGGGTGCTATTAAAGCTGCCGACCCAGAAATCACTAGTCCTACGCCCCCTTGCTCGTCCCCTCTTATTAGAGCCATCGATATGGCTTGACGAGCTCAGCGCTCAGAAGCTTGCCAGTTGTCTGTATCATTCTTTATTCATGTATTTACTTGTGCTGTTCTGTCAAATCACTAATCGTATGCCATCCATCAACTCCGGGCGAACCTATACTTTTCCTCTTCCTCACTACCTCAAGTTCTTGTCACACTCACACCTTTATTCCTGTCCTTTTGAGGTATTATTAGATTGAAAAGTCCTACTCAAACTCTCCAGTCTATCTATATGGCTATAAAAAAGAGAGATACCGACATAAAAAACCAACCAACATCTATTGATACTGCCAGTCGGTCAATCATGTCTGTCCATTTTGGGGATAAACACATCAACCAGCCAGGCCGAAGGAAGATGCATGATGAGGGATTATATCAAAGCAAAAGGTCGTCTACTTTCATCCAAGGGGTCGGAGGGGAGGGAGGGGAGGGGAGAAGGATGGAAGAGGGGAGGGGCGACGACGTTTACTTGCCACCAGTGGTACCCATACCCATGGCGCTCTTGAAGCTATCGTAGATCCACCATTGGAAGCCAGTCAAAGTACCTATTCAAAACCAGTTAGCTGTTGTGGTACAGTAAAAAAGGGAGAGAGGGATAGGACGCACCGATCATGATAACACGGGTACCGAGACCTTTGGTAGCGAGGGAGGCAACACCAGTCTCGCTTGCAATCTGTCCAACCGACTTGCCCTTGTTCTCAGCCTTGCCAAGGAGCGAAACGAGTGAGTCAGCGGGGTGCGAGACGATGGCGCAAACAACACCAGCGAGGTAACCCGAGGCGAAGGTGACACCGAGCTGAGTACCCTTGCCGTAAGTCTCCTTGGGTTCGGTGAAGACGTGAGTGTAGAACAGCTGCACGATCTTCTCAAAGAAGAAGAACTTGGCCATGGTGTAGGGGATCTATAAGTAGGAAGCACGTGGTCAGTAAGTGATATCATGCCGAGGATGACGCGCATGTCGTCGAGCCGAGCCTCGAGGACAGGACGCCGACATGGCAAAATTCGGGTGGACGGGGTGACTAACCTGACGCGACCAGAGAGGGACGAGGGAACCGAAGGGATAGCGAGTCTCAATCTTGGTGGCCTTCATCTGGGCGAGGGCAGCACCAAAGGCGGTGGGGAAGGTGCCGTTGGGACTTGTCTGAATCTTGACCTTGGTCATCTCGAGGGGGCAGAGGGCGATATCGGCGAAGACTTCGGCAGACGCGGAACCGGCGAGCCAGATGAGGGGCTTGTACTTGTTGGAAGCCTCTTCGCCAGCAAGGTTCATGTAGGTATCCTTGAAGACTTCGTAGAGACCGTACTTGAACATTCCCTGGAGCGAGTAGCCAACAAGGGTGGGACCGAAGCCCTTCCAGAGACCCCTGGAGCCCTCCTCGGCGCTGAGGAGCTTCAAGGTCGGTACGAGGCCGTTGTACTTGGCCGGGTTGACCTGGCAGAGAGATGTTGTTTAGCTGGCGGATGGCGGTGGGGTCGAGCTGTACGCACCTGCATGTTGCACTTGGCGACATCGAGGGGGGTGATACCTGCGTGGGTGACACCGCAAGCAAGGACACCACCGAGCATGCACTTGGCATAGTAGCTGGTGTCGTGGGGCACAGGCCCAAGGTATCTGGTGGACGATGTTAGCTGGCTGGATATCGAGTATAACGGTGCAGAAGCTGTTTACCTAGCGTCCCATTTACCGGA
This sequence comes from Candolleomyces aberdarensis, assembly GCA_004126415.1. Taxonomy (NCBI): domain Eukaryota; kingdom Fungi; phylum Basidiomycota; class Agaricomycetes; order Agaricales; family Psathyrellaceae; genus Candolleomyces; species Candolleomyces aberdarensis. The sequence continues at coordinate 59,525 of SDEE01000136.1, read as the reverse complement.
AGGAGAGGCCATGGCGGAATGAGAAGAAACTCTAGGAGAGACCGGGATGGATGAGGGAGAGAGCTTTAAGCTGCCAGCGCTGCTTGAAATTCTCTTTTCTGGTAAACCGGCTCTTTCCGTGCCTCCTCCAGCCAATCCCGTCGCGCACATGTCCGGTCCGCTCGGCTTCGGCTACTTGCACCGCTCGCCCGAAGCCGCAGGGTTTCGAGAGTTAGGGTTTGCAACTCGGACCAGCGCCAGGTTGGCACAGGTTAGAGCAGTCAGACAGCCTCAAGGTTGACGGGATATGCCTCGAGGCAGCCAGAAAATTTGGCCTGGAATCTGCCAGATGACTACGAGAGGCCAGAGCGTCAGCACACCTCCGGCTTAGTGGTCTGGCTAATTACTGTCACGGAATTTTGGTGATGATTTATAAAACGGCACACGGATTCAAAATTGGCTTCTCCATTTCACACTGCTCTCCCCTTACCCCGACCTCCAGTCATAAATACCTCTCCTACCTCTCACCGCAGCAAGTATCACCCAATGGCCCCCGTCGCCCTCGCCCACTCCCCAGCCCTGACCAATGGCTCGAAATACCCCGCGAAGATCGTCTCCTCTTCAATAAACGGTGCTAATGGCCATACCTCGGCAGCAACAACGACAACAACGGACGCTTCTTCTGCTACACGTAGCACTACTACGACCCAGATCTGGCGTCCAACAGAGATCAAGAACGCCCCTCAACGGACATCATTCTCGTTCGACTCGATGGAAGACGCACTCGCCGCCTTCGCTGCAGGCGAGTTCCTCGTCGTGATGGACGACGAGAACAGGGAGAACGAAGGGGACCTCATCATCTCCGCTAGCCAGTGTACGACTGAAAAGATGGCCTGGATGATCAAACATACGAGGTGCGTTGAGTCTGCGTCCGTCTACCATCCCTACCCCTACTCGGGTTTCTTTTTCTTGATTCATTACTATTCTATTGATTGAGTATGGGGTGCTGACATGTGAAATTCATTTTCAACAATTGCAATTTACAATTGCCGCTACACTCGCACTACGACTAAATGTCTGGTCCTTCAGCGGATACATCTGCTNCGCCCTACCCGGCGACCGGCTCGAACAACTCAACATCCCGATGATGGTCCCCGAAAACGAAGAGAGGCACAAAACAGCCTACACCGTGACCGTAGACTATAAACACGGTGCGTCCCCTTCTCCTTTACCATCCCTCATCATTCTTATTCTCATTTTTATATTACTCCCTCCTTCCCCCCTTTTCACAGGCACCTCCACAGGTATCTCAGCCCACGACAGAAGCTTAACCGTACGCGCCCTCGCCTCCCCAACGGTGCACGCAGACGACTTTACTCGACCAGGCCACATGGTCCCCCTCCGCGCCCGCACCGGGGGCGTCCTCGTACGCAAAGGCCACACCGAGGCAGGCGTCGACCTCTGCGCTCTGACTGACCAACCCCTCGGTGGTGTGCTTTGTGAGTTGGTCAATGACGACGCCCAGGGGAGCATGGCGAGGAGAGACGATTGCAGAGCCTTTGCGGATCGGTGGGCACTTAAGATGGTTAGCGTTGAGATGATCGCGGAGTGGAAGAGGAGGAGCATTGAGACTGCTTGATCATGAGAGAGAGTCTTGAGAGCCAGGCAAGGCAGGTGAACGAACAGGTTTTTTATTTATTATATATAGGAAGTTAAGAAGAGATCGTTGCGCGTTGAATGCGGACGATGGACGTATGTTGTATCAAGAAGAGGACTTATTCATATCATGTACAATGCTAGGAATGCGAAAAGGGTACCAATATACCACCACCACCACTCCACTATCTTGAGACCTTTTCCTGCAAGTTATCCAGTGCACAACACATGCCATTATAGGGCTAGTAATCAATAGGGGTCAAGGAAAACCATCACACGAGCAGGAAGACATAGACATCGCGGTCTGAGTAGAATTAAGCAACACCAGATCGAAAGCAAAGAGCACAAGACATCCAAGTAAAGGCTGGTCCGGTCCGTCTACATATAAGTGTACCTATCGATCGCGAGAAAGAGATTGAGCAGCTGACAGAACAGGCAAGTTAATACAGGTCCAAGACTCGCAATGAGACAATCCACGAGTCAAGCCAAGAAGCCAGGCTACAACCACAAACATGGTCTTCACCAACCCCTTCATAAGTAAATTAACCAACTCCCAAACGCTCAAAGCTCAAGTTTTAGTCTTCCTCGACCTCCCACTCTTCCTCGCAGCCGTAGTAGTAGCGACCTTGACCGACGCGACACTTTCAGGCGACGCACCCCTCACACTCCCCGCCGTGCTACTCAGCCTCGACGACCTCCTCGTCTTCCTCGCCGTCGGACCAGCAGTAATCCCATCATCGGACCCCGCATCCGACGACGCGATAGACCTCGCTTTCCTCACAGGTCTTTTCGGAGCGGTGATGGATGGGGGCGACAAGGCCGCATGGCGGAGCGGGGCAAGCGTGTCCTCTTCTTCCACTTCTCCCTCTTCCTCCTCCTCCTCTTCGTGGTGGCCGTGGTGGTCGTCGTCATCGTCATCSTCGTCGTCCATCAANCCCCCCRGGCACCCTCCTCGCCGACACACTTTCCTTCTTCGGCTGGCGCGTCCTGGTCGTCCGGATCGGCTTGGGAGGCGGGGCAGACGCCGCTTCCTTTGCTTGGGCTCTGGCTGTGCCAGAGGATCTCTTCTGCGATGCTGTGGCAGCGGCTGTGGAACGCCTACTTCCCCTGGTCGAATGCACAGGTTCGGGCTCGGGTTCACTGTGCCCGTCGTCGTGGTCGTGGTCGTCATCCGAAGCAGCCCCAAACGCTCCAGGAGGCTGCTGCTCCCTCGAATGTTTCTGCCTCTTCGTCTTCCTCGGTTGTACCGCAGAGGAAGACGCGGGTTCTTTACGACTTTGCTTTTTCGACGTCGCGGCAGCWGCWGCAGAGGTTCTCCGGGTCTCCCTGTGGGAAGCCGAAAGTTGTGGTTGCGGAATGGGTGGTGGTAGTGCATCGGGGTGTTGTTTTCCGTTCCCGAAGATGGAGCGGTTCAGCTCTCGGAGGTCGTCTGTGTCTTTCCAACCTGGGACCTTGTCTTCCTCTTGTTCTTCCTCTTCCTCCTCTTCCTCGAGACCCTCTTTGTCAGCACCACGCTTCTCCTTCTGCTTCCCTTTCTCTTTCTCCTTCTCCCTCTCTTGAACCTCCTCTTCCTCGTCTTCGCTCCCAGACCCATCATCGTCCTGCAACTTATGCAGCTCCTTCTCCAAGAGCGTCTTCTCACCCTTCCKCTGAGGCTTCGGCGGRATGTAGAAAGCGTTCTCTCGGTCGACCGTCTTGACAAACTTGGGTTGCTCCTGCGGCTGCCCTCCCTGTTTTCCTTGCCCCTGCTGGGCGTTGGCAGTCGCTGGGACGGGTTTATTCGACCCAACAGGGAACTTGATCCCAATACCACTCGCAGGAGACGAGATCGTGATTCCGGGGGTACCACCCATCGAGAGCCGTTGCCCCGCCCCGCTGAACGCTGGTCTACCCTTGCCCAAAGCGGACAAGGGGAGACTTTTACGCGGGGTGAAGCCGTTGGGAGCGGATAGCGGAGCCTGCTGAGGTTTGCTTGCAGTGGAAGAGGACAGTGGGAGAATGGGTGCGGGCGTTGGTCCAGAAGCAGCAGCGTTGGCGGTCGAAGTGGGCACACTAAACTGCGGTTGACTCGGCGCACCCCCAGAGGAAGCAGGAGGGATTTGGATGTTTTTGAGCGGGGTGCTTGTGGACTTGTTCAAGTTCTCCGGTACGTTGACTTCCTCCCATGACTGGGACATGCTCACGTCCTTTTGGGCTTCCGCATTAGCAGCAGCCTTTGCGGGACCACTTGCTGTGATAGCGGGAGCGGGACCAGTTGCAGGAGCAGCACCAACACCGGCAGGCTGCTGAGGTTCTCGCCTGGAGGGATTAAACTCTGTATCAAGCAACGACTTTTCGACGGGCGAAAGGCTCTCGTAGAGCTGTCGGATCATTTGTTTCCTTTCGCTCGAGTCTACACTTCCAGCGCTGCCGCCGCCGCCGCTTCTCCTTCTGTTGGCGTTGGCGGTGGTAGTGGTGTTGTCGGACTCGTCGAACCCGGCTGCGGTGAATTTCCGATCAAGCTTGATAGCGTCGATGTATTTCCCGTGTTGGATGTATCGCACGCAGACGAGGTCTTGAATGATGGATATAGCGGTGGAGTCGTAGTCCGAGGGAGGTTTGAGAGCGTGCTCGTTAAGGAGATTTTGTTCGTAGTTGGAGAGGGGGAGGGAGACGAAGTCTTTGAGGGCGTTAGCGCGCATATTGGCTATATACGTCATTCATTAATTTTGTTATTAGTATACTGACTGCATGCATAATGTGAGTGCTTAGACAGGACGTACGGAAAATGACCCAATCGAGGATTCTTTTGAAGAGACGAGGACGGATTTCGTCGGTCTCGCTGAAAGACCTTTGGAACTGCCATGCCTCGAGAATGCTAGACTCGGCAAGCGCTACCAGGTAGGTCAACAAGTCCGGGGGCTCGACCAGAGGTGGCTTTGCGGTTCGAACGTAGTTGAGGATGAGAGGACCCGGTTGAGGTGTGAGTGCAATCGCGTGAATGATCTTTGAGGCGTAGTCTCKGTTCAAACGAGAGTCTGAAAGAATCGAAACCGCTTTCTACGTGCCCATCAACAAAATGAATAAATTCAAGTTCACACGCAGAATGTAGAGAGAGTTTTCATACGACTTACCGGAATGTTAGTCCCAGAATCCAAAAACCAATACGCGTCTGCCAGAGCCGAGAACTGGGGCGGGATGGAAAACTGAATTTTAAACCTATCTTCCCTTCCATCCTGGTGCCATTTCAGCAAGAAATATATGAGGGTGTGCTTTTTGAGCGTGTCGTAGGAAGACGACTGGATCGCGTCGAGGAGGCGTTCGAGACCCTGAGCGTCCCGTGGTGGGTACAGAAAATCGGGATCTCTGATTCCTCCAGAGGTAAGAAGGATGTCGAAGATGAGTTTGTCGTCCAAGGCTGCTCTCCTGTCCGTGATTTGCTCTGGACGTGGCGACCGCCAGGGAAAGCCGGTGGGTGAGACGTCGAAGTAGCTTTGAAGCGACATGACGCCGTGTGGGGACGACGAGGTCTGGTTAAATCGTGAATAAATAGGCTTTCTGACATTGGGTAGGCTGACACTGACCACTTCCATGGTTCCTCGAGGATGGTGAATGGGTGGCGTCGTCGGTGACGCTGAGCGAGCGAACACAAACTAAACAATGTCTGAGCAAACGAAACCGGCTTAGTCAGCGCACCTCAAATTGGTTCTCGCGTCTCAGAGTCAATGGCCCTTGAACGCATTCCACCATGGCAAGTCTTTGCTTCACAGCGTTTTCATGTTGAATTCTAATATCTGGAGGACAGATTATCCCTGTGCGATGCTTCTCATGTGGAAAAGTCATTGGTGACAAGTGGAATGCCTATCTCGAGCTTTTGGCCAAGGACAAGTCTGAAGGGTGCGTCGGATAGCGTTCTGTCTTCATAGTCGCGGTAACAAACTGTTGTGGCTAGAGATGCTTTGGATGACCTCCAGCTCAAGCGATACTGCTGCAGGCGTATGGTCTTGACTCACGTCGACCTCATTGAGAAACTGCTTCACTACAATCGTGCGTCTCTGTTCCTGTCTGTCGTCCGCCTTGGATCCTGACACTCTCCCAGCTATGGAGCGTTCGAAGGATAGGTCGCACCTTGCAGGCGGAGGTCATTAGCCTCAACATTTACGATGCCCGACACCACCCTTACGACGAGGAACGAGGGGACTTTCCAATACCCGCATTGTTGCCCCGAACCACTCCCAAAAACGCCAGGCTGGTATACTAACTACATTTTTGGACGAGGAGTCCTTCATGTGTTGGTATCCATCGCCTGGCCCATTGTAATTTACGGTCATGATAGACATCTGAGGCGAACTATCCTCATTTACACATTTTTTCCGATCATGAAGCTCTGCTAGAAATGGACCATGGCCTCGGCGTCTGCTCATATTTACGACTATAATTTCTGTCTAGACGAGACGGCGGATGTTGAAAAGCTTCAGGGTGCCCAGCGTGAACCTATCACCCCCCGACGACTTGATGTACACTCTGCTGCGGGACGTCAGTCATTTCAATGATTTTTTGATGCTGTGCATCTGCGCGGCTATGCGGCGGGCACGGAAGACCTTACCCCTGGCGAGGAGTATTTCTACTTATACCACCTACAGTTGCGCCACAAGTTGGACTCCACCCACCACCATTCACCCTGTCTCCAACAACTCGCCACTACTCCACTGAACTCTAACCAACTAGGTGGCCGAAGCCAAAACTGAATTGAAAATCGCGGGCGCTCTCGTAGATCGTTGAAATCATGAGCCTTGACCAGAACCTCTTCACTCTCGTATTCACTCCGAACAAGGACCATCCGAATGTCACAGATCTCATCGATCCTTCGGGCACCGTACACTATCATAAGAGGAGAGTGGCTGGGGCGGAGTATAAGATTGAGGTGTTTGGTGCGTATATGATTTATTCTTGTAGTCGTTGTTCGTTCAGAAGGAGAGGTTTTGAGCTTGAATCCCCTTCACTTTTACATGGTACTGTGCTGCGACGCAAATGGCTAATACTCCGATAGATCCATTGTCAGAGTCGCTCCTGATAACTGCGACGGCGCCGTCGGCGTCTACCAAGGTCAAGATCCTCGAGCTGTACAACCCAACGAGCGTTGTTGAGCTCAAGCATACTGGGACGCTTTCGTTCAAGTGGTCGTTCAAATGGGAAGAGTGAGTAGTCAATCCCATACCCTGCACTTGACTCTTTCTCAATTTTACTATTCTCCCTCTCCTGTTTCGCCACTCCAGGCATGAATTCGAGTGGAAACGCGAACAATGCTTCCTCATCCGTAAACCCGACCCTCCAGTCCTCGTCGCTGTGACGAAGGAGCCGTCTCGGCAAGTCCGAACTGCGCAGGTGCAGCTACTCGACTACAACCTTAACCGGTACGTCCCCTACCCGACCCTCTCACCATTGCTGTTCAATAGCGCTCAACTTGTTATTGTAACCCAGATTCGACATCGACGACAGAAAAGGCCTCGAAATCGTCATGCTAACGGCTCTCATGACCTTCCACGACGCCAAAGACAACGACCCGGCCTCCTCGACTTCCCCAGTTTCTCCGCAGTCCGAACAGCCTCCCGCAGGTACTCTATCACGCATAGTTTCCGGAAGCATGGTACCCGTCGTCCCTCCTCTCAACGGTGGCAGTGAAGGNCGGCGGTCCACCTCCACCGCCCCCGCCTAAGCCTGCCAAGAAGACCGGGTTGGATAGGATCCAAGAGATGCAGGCGCTAAAGGGGGAGGAGTATAATGAAATTACGGTTGAAGAGGAGGGGAGCGTGGTTGAGTATGCGCAGTACTGTAATAGTTTGCTAAGCGTGAGTTCATCGCTGCTTTCTTTCTTTTCGTTTCCTTTTCGTGGTTGCACGCCGATTATTGACATGGACATTTAGGATGATGCGATGCTGTTCATTTCTGTCAAGTCTTCGGCTGCCGAGTTCGTCCCGAAGGTGTTGCAGATTGTGGAGGAGACGAAGAGGATACGGTATAAAGCAGGTAAGGCCCGTTGTTGTTTTTTTCTCCACTTGATACTGATCTTTCCTTCACTTCCAGGACTTGACGAAGAAACCGAGCTCCATCAATATGTCTTGTACGATACGGAGAAGAAGAAAGGCCCCAAACGGATTAACCTCAACGATGACGCCGAGGAAAAGGCCAGATATGCTCCCCCGAGCAGTTTGATCGTGCATCTCAGCAAAATTGATATGCCGGAGCTGAAGCCAAAGACAGCTGCGGTCACGAGCAGCAACACCACCAGCAAGAAGAAGAGGGAATCGGTGGCAGACAAGCGCAAGTCTAAGGGTTGGTAGTCCTTCTCATCCAGCACATCCCTACCTCTCATCAATCTCTTCAACCTTTCTTCCCCCCGCGTTTCATCGTTTTGTTAGTCCCCACGCCGCCTTCGTCTAAACCGTCCACTCCGCCGCCGTCTTCTTCAAAATCTTCAAAGCCTATCACGCCCAAACCCTCTTCCGCTCTTTTGAACGTTCCTTCCTCTTCGTCCGCCGGGCAGAATGCCAGTACCAAGCCATCGAAACTTACCAGACCTCGGGACAAGTCACCCAAGGGAAAACAGCCTGAGCCGCCTGCTCCTCCCGCCAACAGCACCTCTTCTCGTCCGGCAAGTGGGCTTCTCAATTCTCGACCATCAGCGCCACCCCAATCTTCTGGAGCTCTGGGTGTTAGCTTTTCCAAGAGTCGCAACAAAAGCGACAGTGGACTTGCTCCAAGCTTCCCGATGCCCTATGATGGAAAGTCTCCTCCTTCCAGTGGCAAGTATACCGGAAGTGGACCTGAGACTCCCGGTTTGAGCCTCTATAACTCGATTATTCCCCAAACTCAGGGTTCTGTTCCACCTCCGCCTCCGCCTCCTCCGGCTCATGGGGGCAGTAGCAACAAGACGCAAAGTAGTAGCAGTGGCTTGAACGCGGATGTGTCGAATTTGATACAGAAACCGAGCCTTTCGAATGCGTCTGCTGTTGCGCAGGGTGTGGTTTCGGGGTTGTTTGACAGGGTGAAGGGTCATCGAAGCCGGCAGTAGTGGGTTCTTTCTAGTGCTGTTTGAATCCTTTATGTATGTATGGATAGGATCGGATAGGATGGATACTGTACTACCTTGGACTCGGACATTTTTCTGTAAAAATACAGATACCACTTCTGTGGTAAATTCTCTGTTTGTGATTTACTTGCCAACTGTTATCGCTCCGGAACCCTGCTCGTCTATGTAAAAATGTAGGAACTTCGTTCAATTTTCCATGTCTCTGCCCTGCGCATTATACTGAATTATATGCGACTTATACCATTACGTAGGAAGGCCTGCACCCCTTCTCGTTTTCGGCCTCCCAGAAGATCATGCCCAAAAAGAAGAACGGCGAAGGTCTCCCGATAGAAGCTATCCGTCGTGATACCCTGGTTGGAATCAAGTATCTGTCTTCCAAGGATGATACACCGCTGGCTGTGAGCGACAATTCCGAGACTGACGACATGCAAGACAGAGCTCTTCATCTTCATTCTATCAACTAACGCAACAATATGGTTCTCAGCTTCCTCCTTCATCTCCGTTACCTCCTTCAGACTATACTACTAGCTCCGGCTCTGCAAAGGCATCATCGTCATCTAGTCAACCCAACTCGCAGACTGTTGATGTGTTTTTAACTTCGTTACGTGAGGCTACGGGACTCTGAGCCCTATGACTTCTCAAACAAAGCTCTTGAGAGAGTCGTGGCTAAAGCCGTCTGCGAGGATGGTTTCTAGCAGTTGGTAAGTGTCTCCAGAGGTCACCGGCGAAAACTGTCACTGTCACTGCGATTGTCACGACCTTCAACACAATAGATGGAACGGCTATGAATGCTCCACATTGAAGACAACCTCGCAGGGCTTACGACCTTTCTGGAGATGCTACATAAATGCGAGCCAATGTACAATACTTTTAGATTCTGGAGGACCCGCCAATGGATTTACAATTGTTACAGCGGAACGGATGTTCAAGAAAGAATGAAGGAAGTTCAAAAGAACTACTGCTGCTTCCGCAAGACGGACGCGTTGTCTCAATGTTACTTAGTCGTTTCCGTAGCTTAACGGGGTTGCCTGATTAAATCTTCCTCGTTCCACCACCCATAGTAGCGCTTCAACCTCTTTTCGATCTGGACCAGCTTGATCGGGCCCAAAGTCGGGTCAGGGTGGGCTATGGCAACACGAGTAAAGTCAGCAAAGAACAGAATTCAGTAAACACAACAATCAAACACCTACGCTTGTGGATGGTAATAGGCTGGATTAGGGTAGCGTATTAGATTAGTCGTCTTTCGGAGACACAGGCTGAAAACACGTACAGAATCACACGGGTCGGGTGGATTGAAGCGAACACTAGAACCAGCAGTGCTCGGGTCATACTGGAATCCCTTCTCTCGCATAAACTATCAGGGGACCGCCGATGAGAATAGCTTCACTCCAGCGGATAAAGGGCTGTAAGTACCTTCACGAATGTATCCCACTTCATTGGAGCGGGTTGCATTGGAGCGGGCTGCTTGCCAGCCTCATCTCCAGTGCGCACTGAGGGCTGATGCATAGAATCGGTGGCCTTACTGAGTAGCCTCTTGTAGTCGTCAATGATCGTTGCCTGGCGTAACAGCTGCTGTGCTTGGTTTGAGCCTTGCAGCTGGTAGGCATCAATTTGAGCCTGCTTGTGCTTCGCGAGGTTCATCAAGCTGCCAATCCCATGGTATTCGAATGGCGAGGTTTCGTGGACGCCATCTTCAATTCTCTGGATGATGTCCTGAAGAGCTTTATTTTCCTCCAGCTTCGCACAGCTACTGCAGAGGCCACTGGATGCTCCGAGCCGCTGACATTGCGGTGATGTGACGTACATGAAACCCTGGCGGAACGAGTAGTCCCAAGGAAGATTCTGGGTTTCGTGAAGAGCAAAAGGGTAGACCAGGTGTGGGGAGTAGCCGTGTGGTATAGGTAAGCGATACCCATTACATATCTCCTTGGTCTTCCTGCGCACGAAGGCTGAAATTTGTTTGTCAAGCTCGGACTCGGAGTGCGTAAGATCGTATTTCATGGGGTTTTCCTGGGTGGATGCAATCTCTGCCACACGTTGATCTTTACTGGTATGAGGTGCATGTTCCTCTGTAAATGTCCCTGAAAAGGCACCAAATCTACTCGTTGAGCTTGCTGCTGCAAGACGAGGGCCGGATGAGTAGGTGTCCTTCGGCAATCGGAATGGGATGGACTGCGATTGTGTTGCTAGGCCCGGTACCGCCCTCGACTGCGGTTGGAGGAACGCCTGTGGTCCGGTTTTGGGAAGCTTTTCTACAGCTGCAAGCTTGGCCTGGGCCTGTTTGCATTTCTTCGAATCCAGATGGTTCTCAAAGTTGCCGACCCCGCTTAGTCCAACCCCCAATGTTCCTTTGCACTTCGGGCATACGACCGTCTGATTTTCTTGATTGTATTGTAGCTCCTGATTATTTCATGAATTTTGAATGCCTCTGTAGATGATAAACACCACTTACCTCCTCTGAGTATGCGCACTTTTTCGGCGGCATAGTCCACAGAATCGGGATGCGCTCAGGCTCATTGCGATTGCTCCGTCGCCAGCCCAGTCACCCAGTGATCAAATTCAGTGCAAAAGTGCTTGATTTGGGTTCAAAGACTCATCCTGGCCAAAATCACTGAAATCTCGGCCAAAATTGGAATGTCAAAAGATTTTTGGGCCTCTGGCGAAGTCTGGCTGTCCATGTACTGGGTATGCTCCCGTTTAGGCCTCCCGAGCTAAACGTCAAGAGGGAAAAGGTCAACAAAGGAATAGGTGCTGTTCTACGCCGTAGAGGCGCTTAGCGCTTATGATCTGACGAGGGGGTGAAAGACAGATACCAATTCTGCGGCGCATTCTCAGTTGTGATTTACTTGCCAGTACTTGCCCTGGGCAGACGGTCACATTGCATGCCAGCTGTTATCGATCCGGGACCCTGCTCGTCCACGCGTAAAAATGTGTAGGGAATTCCTTCAACGGATCTCCGCCAGACGGATGAGCAACGTTCAAGCAAGGGTTCAAGATCCCGTACATATAACTGAGAAAGGAGTGCAGCGTTGATGTGACGTACAGATTTCGGAATTCAACTCAGTACTTTCCTTCTCTCCCTTTCCTTCCCTCTCAGCGATGCCCAACACGACGTCAAGCACATCAACTGGCAGTGGCCTCCACCGCCGCCTCAGCGCACGGCGCGGGTCGCTGACCGCACTTGATCCCTACGCCGTCCATGCCGATATCAACGAAAACCCCAATCGCACGTCATCCAGCAAGCTCACCATCGTCCGTGTCTTGCCATCTCAACCATCGCAGCCTAGTGCACCAATAACGCTCAATGAGGCGCCGTCTTCGTTTACGTCTTCTTCTAGACGCCGAAGGCTCGGGTCCCCTGGAGCGGCGGGATCAGGAGGTGCGGSGGGTGGAGGATCGACAGCACAGGCAGACTCGCCCCCGCCGGGGAGGTTGAGTTTCGCGTTTTCAAGCTTCGGGGCCGCGGATTCTGGGCATCAGGTTGGGGGAGGGGATCATCAGAGGACGGGATCTGGAGGCGCTCCGTCCAGCCCGTCCTCATCGCCTCGTATACGACCTTCATCGCCCAGATTGTCAGGAGGACATCATCCGTACCAGCCTCACCACCACCATCATCATCACGGTGGAATCGGGTTGAAACCCAGGCTGACGCCCGACCAGCTCGTTGATCTCGCGAGGCAGGCTTCGAGTCCGAGGACGTTAGCCCAGATCGCCAACTCGGCTCCGCATTCCGCGGGACCTGCATCCCCCGCTCCCTCGTCTGCTGGTGCGAGTCCGGTACTCAGATCGCAACCACTCTCCACCGCCCTTACTGGTGGGGGTGCGGTTAGCACGAATGTGGCCCCAGCGACGTTTACACCTCTCCCTGATGACATCTACCTCCCCTTCATCGACCGCCCATCCGAAGTCGCCCAGTTGATATCGATACCACCCGATGCGAAGCTGTTTGCTCTGTTGTCGCAGACGCTGCCGAAGACGTACGAGCCCCCCGCGGGGACGGGTACCACTACCGTCATCAACCCCGACACGGGAGAGGAAGAAGTGCTTGAAGAGCTCCCAAATGATCCAAGCTTATGGACGTACGACCACCTCATCTTTCACCTCACCCAAGTCGACCGGGACGTCGCACCCGACCCTATATGGACGTTCGCCGCCCGCAAATGTATCCTCTCACACTCTGAACTTATTTGGGAGAGGGTGAAGGGAGGGTTGGGTGTCCCACCCGAATTGGATATCGACTATGACTTTACGAGGCAACATCAGAGGAGCAATAGTGAAGAGAAGTTGAATGCGAAAATGCGCAAGTTGAGGCAGGAGTTGAGGGACGGAGCGCCGAAGAATCGGCTGGGTCAGAACGTCAGTCATAATGAGAGTGCATTGGATGACGAGGAAGAGAGCGAAGAGGAAGAGGATGTGGAGGTTAAAGGGACCGGCGGGAAGTGGACCCCGACTACCAACGTCAGGGGAGTCGACAAACCGTCCCCTGCTGGGAGCACTCCGGCTGCAGGTGGGAGGTCGGACTCCGCGCACGAAGTTGGCAGTGTCGTTATCGGCTCGTTTAATAACCCTTCTTCTATCGACATCGCGACGCAGGGTCCAAGCCCACCTTTAGGTGCTACAAACGAGAATTTGGATGACGACGATGTTGACGACTTCATCTCGATTGAACCTCTGCTTGCACCTTCAGCCGAGTCTGTCGGGGCTTTAGGAGCCAACCCACCACCACCTCTGTCCCTTGGAACAAGCACGCTCCTCGGAGAGGGTCTCGCTTCGGACACACCTGCTGGTGAGGGAATAGGATTGGGAGACATTGCTGAAGGCGAAGAAGAGGAAGAAGAGGAAGAGCAAGGCGGAGATAACGCCGGTACTCAACAAGCTACGAAGACGGAAGAAACCAAGCAAGAGCCCGAGGAAGAGCTTATCCCCCCATCCCAAATCCAGGGACTCAGAATCTTTACGTCGCCTGTACATGCCGCTGGGGCATATGGCGGTGGAGGGCTCTTCGTACCACACCATCAACACCCTTCGAGTCTCTTGCATTCGACGAGCGCTGAGGGGTCGACTCCTCCTCATCTGGGTATGATGGCAAGCCCTTTACCGATGACACCTACGGTCGGGGAGGAAGGGACCACCGGAGCAGGCAGGACGTTGGCTCAGGCACTTGCTTCGGGTGCACACGATACCCAAGCTCACGTTATTTCTCCACCCGCTGGAGGGCAACGCCCCCACTCGCGGACGTCGTCCTTCTCGAGTATCACTGGAATCAGTATCGGACCGTTCTCGAGATCCGAATCGACAGGGACCTTGGCTGCTCTCATCGCCGCTCAACAACAGCAGCAGCTCCACTACGCGGGCAGCGACGCAGGGGATAGCGCTGGGTATGCGAGTGATTGGAGTGTAGGTGCCACAGGGGGAGGGAGCGCTAGTGGGAGTGTTGCAGGAGCAGAGGTGGTGGGAGAGAGGTTGCCTGGACAGCCGTTGTTTGTGAGTAACTTTGCGAGGTTGAATGGGTGTCCGACGTTGAAAGGAGGGTGAGTACTTTGTCTACTTTTTCTTTCTCCCTGTTCTTTCCCCTGTTTGTTGTGCCATTTACTGATTAGACGCCTAGGGTGCCAAACCCTGCTGTTGAACGGAGGAGCCATGCACCACCGAGGTTCAAGCTGAAAAGGACAGGGTCGACGGGCGCTGTGGTGGGCAGTGTACCTAGCTCGAATTTCTTGAGCTCCCATGCGCATCTCGCTAGTGGGCACTCCAAGGCGTTGAGCGATGTGGAGACTCCGTCCAGTCCCAAAGAGAGGACATATTCGCATGGGGCGTCATCGTATGGACAGGGAAGGCCGGGTTCATGGACTGGGGTCAAGGGGACCAATTAGTTGTGGAAATGACTCAACGGTGAAGGAGGAAAATATAGGCTTTCTGGAGGGTCTACTGTGAATATTCAACCGGGCTCGGGAATTTGTGGAATATACCAAGGTCCAATGTGTAATGTGTAACAATGAAGTGTACTATTCGCTGCCGCTTGATATATGGACGTCGGTCGCTGGTTGTACAGAATATGTCCTAGTTTCACGAATGATAGAATGGATTTCAACACCGGAGTATTACAACATTGGGTGCGCAGCCCCCTGAGTCAATTCGGTAGTGATTCGACAACAGGACACGTAAACAAACGGATAGCCACGATTACACGTATACAGATCCCTGCTAGATAGTAGATAGTCGTCGGGAAGCAAGACTCGGAGTCCATGGAAGGTAGACCGGGAGCCAGTCGACAAGGGACGACTGAAGGCCTGTATGGAGGGAACGACGTTCTATCGAGGTCATACCGGTCTACGTGGAAAGAGATAAATAGCTTCAGTCCCACTTGTTCGCTCTGACTTTCCAGCCTACAGCAGCAAGCTTTCGAAGCCGGAAAACCATATCAATGGCGATAAAAAGTGGGATAACGAAGAAGGGGACATAGCTCCCCAAGAGAAGTGCTCTCTGAGCCGCCGTCAAGCCTGGCTTTAATAGCACTCCGGAGTCATTTAGGGAGCGGACAACCATCTTCGACCCCTCTGAGACGATAGTACCGACAGAGGGTGTTGTAAGGAGGACTGCGAGGCAGGGTAGAGTTGTCATTGCTGTTGAAGCGCCGTATGCGACGAGTAGTGGATAGAGGTTCCAAGCATTGGTGTTATAGTAGAGGTGGTAGGCACCGTAGAAGAACGTTGGGAGCTGGAAGAGTCTGTATAATCATTGTTATCAGTCCCGCATTGAATAAAGAAGTCGTAGATACGAAGTGTACGCACGCCTCAGTCCACATGAAGCACCTCAACCACAAAAATTGCTGTTGAACCTCTGGTCCAAAGTACCCTCCAACGCTTCCGACCACAGGATCGTTCGTCATGGCCATATAGAGATCGCCGAGATACTTGAACGGCGCCGGGATGAGCCATGCAGGGTAGATGGCTTGGAGGTCGAGGACGATCGTCGCAGGGATGTGAATGAGGAAGAACGCGACGTAGATGAGGTTCAGTGTCCTGTGCGAGCAGCGCAGGGTTTTCGAGCCCGAGGGGTCTCCGGATGAAGGGCCAGGGAGGGTAGAGGAACCCCCAGAATGCTTTTCGTCCACAATCATGAGTGCTGCTGGTGAGGAAGACGTGGCGCGGTTGATGCAAGCGCGTCGCGTCGGCCCATTTTGGTGATGGGCGCCAATGTTTGTCATCAAGGTTCCGAGGTGTCGCTGGATGTTGCGGAAGCTTTTTGAAAAAGACGTAGTCGGCAAGAAGTCGGAAGTGTCAGGCACAGATACTTGTTCTGAGAGCCGCACAATCCTATTCGCCCAAGAAACAGAACATTCCAGTGAGTTTCGACGTTCGCCCTCGCCTCGAAGGTAGGCTTTTCTCTTCGCTCTGCCATTGAATACTCAGCGCTCAGCCTTCACTGACTGACATTCATTGCAAATTCCTCGCGCTGACCTTTTGAAGGGGTTCCACCAGTCACTTGCGATCCCGATAGGCTTCCAATAGTAACAACTTAAATACAATTTTTGGCCCAAGAACTGAGCTTAGTTCAGAAGCCTTCCTGCCTTTCTGAGAGCTCAGAATCCTCGCCTGGGGCCTGAGTGTCATATAAAAATTAAGTTCGCGTGTATTTGGTAAGGTACGAGTAAAGGCAGGTATGGCTGTACATCTAGAGTCTACAATCTATGAAATCTATGTCTAGTACTGGAAGATTAAAGGGAAAGAACGTAAGAACACCAGACCTCTTGTAGTCTTGATATTAAATGGCCCAGCGACTCTCCGAAGGAATCCATGGAAATACCTCTTCACCGCCCAACAAGTTATCCTTATGTTTATCTTCCAGGTTCACGTTGACAAGAACATCAGAGTCCTTGCGGATACTTTCTTTTGACAGGTCGAATTCAAGGATAAAGTCGGGGATGTCTTCGACTCGTAACTTCTTCTTTCCGTAGTCGGAGAATGTGAGGTTCTTACTATGGGATTGAGACGAATGTTGAGCAGATGTGAGAAGAAGGGGAGAAAGGAGAGACATACTTCATCTTGTAATACTGTGTATTCTTGAACTCAGATATTTTCAGCCGCTTAGAAACGNTTTGGCTCTAGCAGCTGGAGTGATGCGGATTCAGTTCATCTGAGAAAAACTCGTCAAAGGAGAAATAAACGTACCTGCAGGATAAATTCGACTTGAAAATGAGTCGGAATAGCATACTGATGCAAGTACTCCCGTCGATCGTTTTCGCTGCTTTTCGTGAACTTTTCAAAGTCGGCATCTGATTCGAATACGAGCTGCATGTGCATAGAGGAGTCAGTATGTCCCTGTATCATCAGGGAAAATATGAGATACGCACCTTGTAATGATCATCCCTACACAACTCCGCCGCAACGCACCCCAACGCCCAAACATCCGCCTCTTTTCCGAAACCCTTCTTCATCAACATCGACTTCGAATCTTTACTCTCCTTATCGGAGCCGCTCACCACGGAAGGAAGCCCAAGAACTGCTAGCTGCTCAGGTGCCATATACGGCAGAGACCCGCAAAACTTGTCCGTATACCGAACCGGGTAACTCTTAAGGGGTTCGTCTGTTAGGTGAACATAAGCGCAGGAAAAGTCGGATATCTTGACACAGCCGTCCCAGTCGAGGAGGATGTTCGACGGTTTAAGATTACTGTGTATTATACCGTGATTGTGAAGGTGATCAAGCCCCGTTGCCTAAATCCAATAGAGCGTTCGTCGGTTGGTTAAGACAAGCGAAGGAGAGGAGAGGGTGGAAAGTAAGCACGTACGAGTTGGGTGATCCAAGATTTAGAGAGTTCGTGTCGAACTGTGTCCGTCACGTCGGCCCGCTCGCGAGTGAGTACGTGTGCCAAGTTGCAACGCAGTAAAGGCTATCAAGTTCCAAGTCAGCCGGAGGTCGGTCATCGACCACAGGCGGGGGGGAAGAACATACCATAGCGAAATACCAAGATTCCTTGGCAGCATTGACAAACGACGCGTCCAACCCCACAATGCCGTCCCTTGCACTGCAATCTTCCTTTGCGCTGGCGGAAAGGCGGGTAAACACCGCCAACTCTCTTCGGAACGTGGTCAAAGAACTCTCATCCTTCTTCGAATACGCTCTCAACACCAAGTAATTCCCAAATTCGCGCTGCTTACGTTTCTCAATTGAATGAGCAGCGAGATAAGTCTGCGCCGGTCCAGTCCGACCTACGAGCTTCTTCATGAGGACAAAACACCTGTTATGCTGGACACTCGAAGGTATCGGTGCAGACGCTTTCACCTTCACAAAGCCTGAGGACTCAGGCTCGGAGTGAGCTGCAGTAAGAGTGACGGCCGCAACGGGAATGCGAATGGCACTGTCTAGCTGCGGAAGACACACTTCGTCCTGCGGACACCGGTACTTTGCCTCGACGCGCTCGAAGTACCACTGGAGTTCGGGTGGCATGCGGACCCCTGACGCCCATAAGTTCTCCTTCTCTGCGTCGTTGTCGGATTTACTCTTCTGGGGCCGCGCTACCGCTGGTCTCTTTGTCTCCACAGGCGGGAGGTCAGGTAGATTACTGACGGGGAGAGGGAGGAGTTGTTGGGGTGGAGGCCTTTGGAACTTCAACTCCAGCGCGTTGGGACGCCTCGTGGCCTCGTGGACGTGGCTGCCGAGGTTGACAGCGCCGGAAGACAATATCATAGGTTCTGGTTCCTCCGGCGCAGCATTATCGACAATGGGTGCGAGAGCACTGGTAGGCGACATGACAATGGGTCAGAGCAGAGCGCAGAGAGCAGACCAAAAGAGAGGCTGGAAACAGAACGTGGTTGTGGTTGTGGTCAAAGACCAGAGAAAGGATTAACCATTCTAATTATTTTCCACAACGTAAAACGTAACCCACGTTCGACCGGAGGACAGCTTCGCCATTTGGTAGACAGTGGCTGACAGTTGTAATCCCGAATGGGAAGCGCGACAGACGGTTTTAGTAACCGGCGGGTCATTGTGATCCAAAAGAGGACACTCGTGTTCGTGCCGAGTCGTTATCGTTAATGCAAAGGGCGCCAAGTTCAAATGTGTTGGAGGCCGGCAAGGTGTGTAAGAATCGGCAAGAACTGCTCACGACAATGGTGACTCATGTGCTGAGCAATCCTTTCATGACCAGACGCCGTAGATCTCAATGTGACCCTTAGGTTGCAAATAGGACCAAGAGGAGATTTGGGTTTTCAATCAATCGACTTCCTCTTGAATTCCGCATCGAGAGTAGGAGAGCTACCACGCTTGCGCGTAAAATCATGGCGATAGCGAGGGGTTTCGTGGTTGAAAGTCACCAGGTGTCAGTGGATCCTGGATAGCCGCTTTGGAAGAGATACCCGTGCCCCGTGTCCCCGGTCTTGATTCCGTTGAAAGACTTGACAATCTGATCGAAGCTTTAATGCATTTGCAAGCCCCTGGTCCATCGTGCGGCACGCGTCGGAGCAACACTGAATCAAGAGTCAAGGTACACGATGCATAGTATTTGCTAGTATGAACCCTTTGATTCTCTGCTCTGATCTAGACGAACCTAATGCCTCTGTCTCTACCCTTACTCTTCTCCCGATCTTGACTCGAGCGGTGGTATTTTGGACCTATTAACTTTTCGGTCTCAAACGCATGCAGATCTAGGGTGATTGGTAATTATTGTGTTATTTGCATGTTATGGCCTTTTGTCGTAGTTTCCCCAAGTCTACTAAGCTATCCTGTACTTTAATCCTTGGGTCCTCAATCTGCAACAGGAGAATGATGTAATGACATAATGATGGTGGCAGTGGGGTCAGAATCGCAGGGCGAGGACATAACCGATCATAGCTCTCTACAGCCTGATGCGGACGAGGAAGAATCGGACGAGGAAGGATCGGACGAGGAAGAATGTGACCTGGTCCAGCTCTTCTCCGTGAAGCCATATCCCCCATATTTTTCCTTCCACTTGTCAAAATACGATTTCACAATATCTGCCAACTCGTGCTCGTGGAGATCATCCTAAAGAGGATACATAGATTAGTTCAAGATTCCAACGAAAAGAGATGTATTATGTCCATACGTTGAGGTCTTGGATAGCATCAAACGTAAAGTGCGCCAAGTCATACCAGGGAACGAGATCGACCTGATGCATCTCAGCGTGGGATGAGAGTCTTTCGTCAACTACTTTCCATCCGTTATTGCGGGTGAAATCAATGAGCGATCGAAGATCGTCGACATATGTGGTTCGGCTCTTAGAGTAGCGTAACAGTGCCCCTACGATCCTATGAAAGCTATCTGATCAAAAAAGCAATGTCAGTGACTTGGTCAGGATGTATCACGGTGACTCACCGCCATTCAAGAAATCTTCATGTTGAAGTAACTTCCGAAGACATGACTCTACCACATACCGGCGAACTCGCCTTTCCGAAACAAATAAGTGTTGAGCACGAGACTCGCTGTCCAAAAATTCGGAGAACGACTGGTGGTAGAAATGCATCGCCTCCCACACCTCGGTGAATGCAGGGTCTTGACGAAGGAAGACGAGTGAGTGCAGGTCGGAAAAAAGGACTTGATGGCCTCCCTCTTCAAGGCTGATGATTTCATCGAAATTGCGAGTGCTATCTCNGGCCCCCCCGATGTGGAAGTCAGAATTCATCTGGTGTGCCCGGACAAGTAGAAGAAAATCTCGTCCTTCATTGGTGTCGACTGCCTCGTACAATTCCTTCGCGGTGGAAAGAATGTTTCTATAAAGGACATCGAGGAGTTCAAATGGCCGAGAAGTTTGTTGACCACCTTCAGGAGTCCAGTCGATGATTGTCCGCAGTCGATCCACCGGGGAACTGCGCCGTTCTGATACGTATTTGACCACCGTCGCAGCATAGACAAACTGTCCCGAAGCTGCCGCCACGAGCTTCTCGATGTCTTCCTCCGTGGGCCATAGATGAGACTGTGCTCGGCGGTCGCGGCTTCGACTGCCGATTCCACGAAGTCGGTTCCACAAATAGTGACGAATATCACTTGTGGCGTCGTACATGTCGCTGAGCTTGAGATTGTATGCGTGTCGGTAGAGGTACCCTTCCGGCTCTGAGTCTAGCGCACTACGCACGGCCCATTCTGGCCTGCTGGCTATGAAAATGCGGAAAGGGAGATCGTTGTCGAGGAGACAGCGTTTAATTGTGGAAAGTAGTTCCGCCTGGTTATCTTCACCAGAACACTCGTCGAGGCCGTCGATCAGGATGGCGTGGGGAAAGGTATTGCGGTCTAGTTCCCCGCTCGCGCAAACATTTTTGAAAGGGGTGACTACGAGGGTGTCCATCTGGATCTGGGGAGTCTTCTTGAAGATGAGTGGGTCGTCTTCGATAGCTTTTGCAATCTTATCACGAAGGGCGGAGTGGCGTAGGCCTAGCTGGCACGCGATGGTCGGGACGATGTGTGTTAAGGTGTTTCGAGTGGGGTCTCCCGCGTTGAAGAAGAATGCCGAGCCAAGGATATTGCATTTTGCGCATTTTTCAGCGATCGTCTGCTGTAACGCTGATTTTCCCGCTCCTGCTGCACCGGTCATACACAGCAAACGTTGGGGGGCTTCACGATCTTGGATCCAATCCATGAGTTCGTTGGTAACCCCGACACGAGTGTCATCGTCGCATTTCGGTGGATCGAATCGAGCACTCGAGTCGTGAAGAGCGTTGGAGGCTATGTTTTTCAAAAGCATCTTCCAACCTGTCAAGATCAGAGCACATGATTCAGAGTCGGTCACCGAGGAAAATATTGTAAACATGCCTATCTGCATCCCATCTATCCGGTTACCCAGAACATTTTGGACATGCGACGATGAGTCGATGTTGATCACGTTCTCCACGTTAAATCTCTGTGCGTTTGAGAACAACGATATAGGTCCGGTATGCTCCGCGGGTGATGAGTTTCTTTGGGCGCTTGCGCCTTTGGATGGGCCCACATCGGAATGGGATGGCAACGGATGCTCAGTTGCGGTGGCCGGGATCGCAGCGCTCACGGTAGAGCCCTCTTCCACGGTCGGCAGATCATGAGCAATCGGCTGCTCGTCTCTGCGACTCTGTTTGGAGGAGAACAGGGAGCCAAAGCCATCGACGATGGATTTGATGCGGGCTTTCTTAGGTTTCGGGGGCATATGGACGACCACAGCGATGAGGCTTAGGGAACTGGAGAGGCTTAGACCCCAACACAACGGTGACATGTGGCACACATTCCCGCGCTCGGACCGTCATCCCATTAAGGAGTGCATGGCGCTTATTAGTAGACGCCGGCCTCAAATTCCGAAATAACGACAGGTAGCAACTCCAGTGCGTTGGGACGCGTTGCGGCCTCGTGGACGTGGCTGCAGAGCTTGACAGCGCCGGAAGACAATATCATAGGTTCTGGTTCTTCCGGTGCAGCATTATCGACAGTGGGTGCGAGAGCACTGGTAGTCGAGTCAAGGTACATGATTTATAGTAGTATTTACTAGTACTAGTACGACCCCTTTCTCTCACTGCTCTGATCCAGACAAACCTAATGCCTCTGTCTCTCTTCTCCCACTTTTCTCCCGTTCTTAATTCTAGCAGTTGTATTTTTACTTGTTAATCTTTCGCTCTCGAACGCATAGTACAGATCTAGGGTAACTGATAATTGTTGTGTTATTCGCATGTTGTGACATTTTGTCGTGATTTTCCGAAATCTACTAAGCTACCTTGGGCTTGTATCCTTGGGTCCTTAATCTGCAACAAGAGAATGATGCAACGACATAACGATGGGGGATAGAGTATCAGGAGGGAGCGGATAGGTACTTGGCAGTGGGGGCTCGGAATCGCGGGGCGAGGCCATAACCAATCCATATATTATAGCTCCCTACATCCTTGGTGCGCACGAGGAAGAATGGGATGTGGTCTAGTTTTCCTCCATTGGTCTAGTTTTCCTCCATGAAGCCATATCCCTCATATTTTCCCTTCCACTTGTCAAAATACGATGTTACCATATCTGCCAACTCGTGCTCGTGGAGATCATCCTAAAGAGGGTACATGAATTAGTTCAAGATCTCAACGAAAAGAGATGTATTTTGTCCATACGTTGAGGTGTTGGATAGCATCAAACGTAAAGTACGCCAAGTTATACCAGGGAACGAGATCGATCTGATGCATCTCAACGTAGGATGAGAGTCTTTCATCAATTACTCCCCATCCGTTATTGCGGGTGAAATCAATGAGCGATCGAAGGTCGACGACGTATGTGGTTTGGCTCTTAGAGTAGCGAAACAGTGTCCATACAATCTTATGAAAGCTCACTGATCAAAAACGGATGTCAGTGACTTGGCCAGGATGTATCACAGCAACTCACAGTCATCCAAGAAATCTTCATGTTGAAGTAACTTCTGCAGACAAGACTCTACCACGTACTGGCGAACCCGCCCTTCTGAAACAAATAAGTGCTGAGCGCGAAACTCGCTGTCCAAAAATTCGGAGAACGACTTGTGGTAGAAACGCATCGCCTCCCACACCTCGGTGTTTTGAGGGTCTTGACGAAAAAAGACGAGTGAATGCAGGTCGGAAAAAAGGACCTGATGGCCTCCCTCTTCAAGGCTGATGATCTCATCGAAACTGCGAGTGCTATCTGAGGCGCCCCCGATGCGGAAGTCAGAATTCATCTGGTGTGCCCGGACAAGTAGAAGAAAATCTCGTCCTCGATTGGTGTCGACTGCCTCGTATAATTCCTTCGCGGTGGAAAGAATGTTTCTGTAAAGGATATCGAGGAGTTCAAATGGCCGAGAAGTTTGTTGACCACCTGGAGTCCAGTCGATGATTGTTCGCAGTCGATCCACCGGAGAACTGCGCCGCTCTGATACGTATTTGACCACCGTCGCAGCATAGACAAACTGTCCCGAAGCTGCTGCCACGAGCTTCTCGATGTCTTCCTCCGTGGGCCATAGATGAGACTGTGCTCGGCGGTCGCGGCTTCGACTGCCGATCCCACGAAGTCGACTCCACAAATAGCGACGAATATCACTTGTGGCATCGTACATTTCGCTGAGCTTGAAATGGTATGCGTGTCGGTAGAGGTACCCTTCCGGCTCTGAGTCTATCGCACTACGCACGGCCCATTCTGGCCTACTGGCGATGAAAATGCGGAAAGGGAGATCGTTGTCGAGGAGACAGCGTTTAATTGTGGATAGGAGTTCCGCCTGGTTATCTTCACCAGAACACTCGTCGAGGCCGTCGATCAGGATGGCGTGGGGAAAGGTATTGCGGTCTAGTTCTCCGCTCGCGCAGACATTTTGGAAAGGGGCGACTACGAGGGTGTCCATCTGGATCTGGGGAGTCTTCTTGAAGATGAGTGGGTCGTCTTCGATAGCTTTGGCAATCGTATCACGAAGGGCAGGATGGCGTAGGCCTAGCTGGCACGCGATGGTCGGGACGATGTATGTCAAGTTGTTTCGAGTAGGGTCTCCCGCGTTGAAGAAGAATGTCGAGCCAAGGATATTGCATTTTGCGCATTTTTCCGCGATCGTCTGCTGTAACGCTGATTTTCCCGCTCCTGCTGCACCGGTCATACACAGCAAACGTTGGGGGGCTTCACGATCTTGGATCCAATCCATGAGTTCGTTGGTAACCTCGACACGAGTGTCATCGTCGCATTTCGGTGGATCGAATCGAGCACTCGAGTCGTGAAGAGCGTTGGACGCTATGTTTTTCAAAAGCATCTTCCAACCTGTCAAGATTAGAGCACACAGCCCAGAGTCAGTCGCTGAAGAACATATCGTAAACATGCTACATACCATCTATCCGGTTACCATGAATATTTTGGACATGCTGGGACGAAGAGTCGATGTTGATGTTTTCCACGTTAAATCTCTGCGCGTTTGAGAACATCGATATAGATTCGGTATGCTCCGCGGGTGATGAGGTTCTTTGGGCGCTCGTGCCCTTAGAAAGGCCCACATCGGAATGGGACGGCAAGAGATGCTCAGTCGCGGTGACCGAGATCGCAGGGCTCACGCTGGATTCCTCGTGCTTCTGCAACTGCAGCGAGGCATGAGATTGGTGACGCACATCTTCTACGGCCGGCAGATCATGAGCGATCGGCTGCTCGTCTCTGCGACTCCGTTTGGAGGAGAACAGGGAGCCAAAGCCATCAACGATGGATTTGATACCGGTTTTCTTAGGCTTCGGGGGCATATGGACGACCACAGCGATGAGGCTTAGGGAACTGGAGAAGAGTTTAGACTCACAACACAGCGACATGCGCCGGACATTCCCGCGCTCGGACCGTCATCCATTTCCGGAGTACATGACGCTTGTTAGACGCCGGCCTCAAATTCCAAAATAACGACAGGTAGCACGGCTTCGCCGCCAAGCCCGCTACCCTGATGCTTTTGTTTGGGAATATTCCTATAGTGGGCATCCTTTGGCCTTTGGAGCTCCCAGGAGCCCAGCCGCAGTTTGGCTTGGCGCGGCTGAGGCAGCCTGTCTTCCCCATCATCTCTTCGCTGTGATTGCCTCTCTACCTACCATCTGTCTCCCTCGAGTCTCTACCCACCCTCTTCTCAACGTTTCAGAGAACTGGAAAACAGCTGAGGGTGAAGGTGTCATACTTATTGTCCTCCCGTTGGCGACTAGCATTCCTATACCCTAGTCGTACCAACATGGGAGCCGCAGGCGGCCACCTGAGGTATGTTGCCAGAATTTGCAAAAAGGATTCCTCCGATTTCAAGCCACTATATAGAGGAAAGATTTAACTTGTCAAGATCACTGCAAATTTCAAACGGAATAAGCAAATTAGACCAAAGGTTCGAGCATGGATGCCTTTCCATCAAAGCCGATGGTCAAGAGGACCAGGGGAACCTGCTAAAGCATGCGCACTAAGATGCAGAACGACCTGGAAAAGATGTCAGTGTGCTACTAGTCTCCCGTTCGCTAACCCGCGGTTGCTTTGCAAGGGTGGTACCAGGCTTGAGCCTGAACCTTCGATCATGGTTCGTTTCTGCTCTTCGTGCAGCTCCTAGTCGTTTCTCATTCGTTCGACGGTACTGGAGAGCGGTGGGATCTCTCCTAGTATACTTACAACAAATCTCGACTCGTACTAGTATTTCGAGGTGCCTTTGACCTCTGGATTTTTATTCGGCACTTAAACCGGCATATATGTGTAGACATATATAAACAAAGTCTACCGAATGCAGCGACCCACCAACCCGGACGAAACGAATGAAAATTGAAAATATATCATGACGGTCGATTCTGAGACTTAGAGAGTTCCTCTTCGTCTTTGGATTTGACAAAGAGGATGGGATTGAAAACTCTGCATCTTCACCAAACAGTAAACCTATTCCTGCTGTACGTCTCTTATTGCCGTCGTGACCAAATCTTGAAACCGTCCCCGCTGTGAATCGCTACGAGACCACCACGACACGACAGATGATCCCAAACGACGCAGAATGGAATAGCTCCAGATGCTACATGCCTGCCTGCAACGACACCAGGAGCACTAAATATGAAGGGTAAACGAAGGTTGCGTTTCAGTCAAAAGTGTAAAGTCTGGAAAGCATTGAGGACTGCACGTACTAAATCGTGAACGTCCTGGAACATCTCCCAGAGAGAYTGATCSCCCTTGCGCWCAATGGCCAACGACACCCACCAATCAGCGCTGGCTGGTGTAGGAAGGACCTTGGAATATGCACCAGCCGAAAAATCTACGCCAGTGGGAAGGGTGGCCAAGAATTCGAGGAAGCTTTCTGGATATGAGAACTGGAGCTGGGTATCACAACCCCCTTCAATATCGTAGCATCAGATTCATCTGAGAAAGAGAAAGAAAGACCTGAGGCAGAAACAGACTCACTTGTACATGCCCGAACAAATGCATCGTAGATGAACACATTTACGTCACTCTCTCTGACATGCAGTCTCCCGCAACGGTCGGGGTCCGTAAGGAAGTCGAGCAACGACTTGTGGAAGAAGCCGTATCGGGTTGTTGCCTGGGWGCTGGGAGSTGGGATCCGAATCAGCGAATGAAGATTTCCAAGCAAGTGCTCTGCCTCGTTGCTCTCTGGGTCCGTTTGCAGAAGCAGATTCATGTTGAAARCAGAGGCTTTGTCCGCAATATCGGTSTGGTCGAAAGTRCGAATCCACAGTRCYGAACGAGGCGAATCTGGACTGGACTCCAGGATGTGCAAATACAATGCATCCAGTTGATGAAAGGGATTCGAAGGTGCTTTCGCTTCCATCTTCAAAATCGCGTCAAGCAACGACTTCAGAGGCTCTCGATGACCCGTGTCAAGAAACCGGATGACAGTCGCGGCGTAAATAAACTGACCCGACGCATTCTCCACCAGTATTTGAATAGCTCTTGGTGGTGGCCACGAGGGAGGAAGATTGTATCGACGGCGAAGTCGATTGAACTGGGCCTCCAAGAAGAGGGTGATGTCGGCGTCGGCGTTGTAACCTTCGTGCAAATCGATTTTCTGGGCGAAGGAGGCGGGATTGCTTTCAGGGTCAAAGAATTCGCGGAATACGCGTTCTGGACGACTGGCGACGAGGACACGGAAGGGGAAGCATGGATACGATGATGCTATTCGAAGAACTTGAAGAATTTCCAACTGGTCCTGGTCGTTTGTTCGCGGTGGCGGAAACTTGCATTTCGATCCGGGACTTGCGGTATCATGATACTGCTCGGCCTCGCATTCGTCCAGACCGTCAATAATGATAGCTCCCCGCAAACCAGGTCCGTCGGGGCGACGGGAAATCGCCTGAAGGGGAGCCAAAATGAGAACTTCCATTTGTGTGTGCAAGTTTTTGTCGAAAATGTCTGAATTTGCTTCGATCGCTCTGGATATCTCTTCTCGCAGATGGGGATGATATCGCGCGAGCTGGTGTGTGATGGTAGTTATAAATGCAGTCTTCCGGCGCCTGCCAATGGATGCTGACCAGGACGCAAAGAAGAATGTCGCTACCAGGACTCCGCCCACTTTGCAGCGTTCAGATAGCGATCCCATGACAGCCGTCTTCCCAGTACCCGCGGGCCCGGTAACCCACTTGATCTTCGGTTGATCAGGTTCCACATCCCCATCCAGGATCCAGCTGTACAAGTCGTCCTGGACGGCAACTCGAGTGTCGGGATGGCATTTCGGGGCATCGCAGCGCTCCCTGGAGTCGTGGATGNCGCCTGCCGCGATTTGAACCTGAAGTTCTGTATATCGCGATAAGGATCAATTAAGACGCTCAGTTACAGCATGAAGAACCAGACTCACTGTTCAGCGGGTCCGCTGAGGGGTTCACATTCACAAAATGGTAGTTGTCGATCTGGAAGTTGTGAGCGTTGCTGAAATTGCTGGCCATGGAGCGGTTGAAGTGAAGGACAGGATGAGGCTGGATTGCCCCCGTTCCCACCGCATCCTAAGCAGTTTAATATCGTCCACCTCGTGTTTGTGATTTGCCTATCGAGCGTCTATGTATCGCTCATCTGACAGATGGAATCCATGAGCGCCATTCCACAATCGTGCAGGAGGCAGTGCACTCACCTCATGTCCAGTGTCCGGGGAATTCGAAGTCATTCTTGGGCTATGGACAGTGCCTCTCTGTCGAATCTAGAAGAAAAATAATTTGCTTGCGACAGTTGTCGTACAGGACTTTCTTACGGGACAAAGCGTCAGAAAAGGGCGGTCGTCATTGATAAGTTTTACATCCCATCTGCGCGTTCCTCCCATTCCCACTAACCCTAGTTCGTCGACCACTTCCCCATCCAACACTCGTTGACTAAAGTTTCGCCGACACAGCACTGTCCAGATAACAGCGTCCTCAGCCAACAGCTTCCACGCCCTCGAGACTCACAGACGATCTACACAAGTCTTTGAAGCTCGAATGAGCCAGACTCTGGATCCTAACTTGAGAGAGAGCACGACGAATCGCATTGTTAGTGGCACCGTTAACATTTCACCGAGTGTAGTAGCAGTAGTGGGTCGCATGATGTTGCCATGGGTGAGGGATAGGAAGAAGGTCCCAGCGCGACATCATGGCCGTGGCGGTTAGCCACCAACTCCACGATACATCCGGTTGAACGTCCCGTCAAACGCTCCTGAAAGAATCAACGCCGTCCGCCAGCGTTGAGGCCGCTTCGGGGTAGCGTTGAACAGCGCTGCCGAGAAAGAGCAAATTGACCCAGACAAGATAGTRTAYAGCCCGTTGGCGGCCAGAGCAGCGTCGCTCAGTMCGAGGTCGATATAGAGATAGAAGGGTGACGTTGGTTCGAGACAACAGGTATCGCGACGTTGCGCCGTCGACGATCCTAACTGTATGCATACACGTGATAGAAACCATGCATTCTCTATCCACAACCGTTGCCCTCTCTTCAACCTACCACTACGTCGACCACGATGTCTGGCTTCTCTACTAGCTCTGGTGCTGCATCTCTATGGGCACATCTCAATCGAAAAGACGCTAACGGACGGACAAACCCACCTACTAGCACTGCTACTCCGGATTTCTTGCCTCCGACAGGACCTCAAGACAGGACGGCGACAACAATGCGCGTCCTCTTACACGATACTCAAATGAACTTTGAAAAGTTCTCTGAACAGGTCGAGGGTCTCATAAAAGACGTCCAGAAAACCGAGCAGGGAATCAAAACGACAAACACGCTATTTGAGAAAGAGCACGATAAACTCATGGGCGACATAATTGATCTAGGTCTTGCTGCTCTGCCAGGAACTCTCCGCTGAAACTGTTTTCTGAATTCTGACGTTATTTCTCTCGAATCTCTGCATATAGTCAACAGAGTTCAGACCCAGCTACAGGCTTCGATTGGTACACCGGCTCAGACTTCAGCTACGGATGCTCTCTTCAAGAATGTCGACCGACGGCTGGAAAGCCTCGACCAACGTCTGGATGCTATTCAAGCAGTAAGTAGGCCCTATACAGGCTCCTCGCGTCCGCTAATGCCTACCTCTCTCCCAAGTTCAACCAAACGCATTCACAGGCCATTCAAACTCAAATGCACACGATTCAAACCTTACAGACGCAGCAGAATACAATCGTTGCCGCTGTCACTCCTTTGCTTCCTCTTTTACAATCTATCTCGTCCAGCTCTCATCAATGTCGGACGCATGGCAGTGCAGGCCGGAAAGTACACCTGCCTACTTCTACCACTGCCCGAAGCCGGACGCCTTCTTCATCTTCACCTCTGGCACGGAAGAGGTCACGATCGAGCTCTGATAATCAGATATCCTCTTCACCTTCGATCGCCCTGATGATGCGAAAGAAACCTCGCATAGAGCCTTCTCGGCCTCCAACCAAGCCTAGCACACCGGAAATGGAGAGGCAGAGAAAGGTAGAGGGTTCATCGTCATCGAGTTCCTTCCAGCTTCAGCTGTTTCAAAGCGTATCTCCAGAACCCCGCCGAAAGAGTCCTGAACGAAGGGCTTCGATCCACCAGACCCCGCGTCGGCCTCTGCAAGATATCTTTCTTCGCTCACCCCGACTCTCGATAACTCCGCGACCTCCTCAGCAGGAACTCCGACAGGCTCATCCGGCACATTCCCTGAGACCAGGAGTAACTCCATCGTCATCCAAACAGTACGTCTTCCACCATCTTTCCTGCGCAAGTTCTAAGAACTGAGGACGTTCTCAGGAGTAAACCCAATTTCCGATTGGACAACATAATAAGACAAGCGAGCGTTCAAAGGAGCGGCGCAGGTCCTTCCAACCAAAACGGTCGTGGTTTCCCGGTGGTCAACAGTAGCATTGGCCGATCGGTCTCTCAGCGCGTTCCTTTCACTCTTCAGGGAGCTGCTGTTCCACCACCACACCCACCACAGATACCGGAAAACCAATCGATCTTCAATGCTAATCCTTTACCGCCGCCCATGCTCCCTCCTCCTGCAACTGTTACGAGTAACGCTGGTCAGCAGAGGAGGGGTACTATGATGCCCCTTTCGAGTCTGCAGGCGAAGATGACTGCACCGCATATGTTTCCTGGCAAGGAGCCAGTGGTACGTCAATCCTCCGATCTCTTCGGTGGTATCTTTTCTTGACCTTCTTCACACAGCAATTCAAAGAAGGGAAGAGGTTTATCCCACTCATCGACACTGATGACGAAGATGACGAGGTAGAGGATGAAATCGTTGGTTGAAAAAAAAGAGGAATTGAGCAAGGATCAGAAATTAGGTAGCTCTTTTGGAGTGTCAACCGAATGCATAGATAGAATAGAAAACAAGAATCATCTCATCCGATCCAAATCTCAATCGGAGCGTCCTCGCCCGATACATACCCTGGAACACTTCCCACTTGCACGAACTTGATTCCGACTTTTTCAACCATCTCCCAGAGCGTCCGTTCGGCCTCTTCACGCTCTTTGTATCCCATCAAGAAACATGGACGTTTGGTGGAGTCCATGTTTAGTAGATC
This sequence comes from Candolleomyces aberdarensis, assembly GCA_004126415.1. Taxonomy (NCBI): domain Eukaryota; kingdom Fungi; phylum Basidiomycota; class Agaricomycetes; order Agaricales; family Psathyrellaceae; genus Candolleomyces; species Candolleomyces aberdarensis. Next base: position 28,437 of record SDEE01000136.1, on the reverse strand, counting down.
AGCGAGTGTCCGTACGAGAGCAGGGAAGGAAGACGTGTTGTAGGTGACGTCCGCCATTCTGTTCAACACGCCCCGTAAAAGACAAAGGAATTAGGCCTTTAGAGAGGTAAAAGAGGAGGTTGCACGCACACCACGAGATCGATGGAACTGTCCCCATCTTGAGATGGAAGCTGCTCTGATACTGTTTCGTCCCAGTCGAGAACGCCTGGCTTGAGGGATATCTTGGATGAGCGAGTGGACTCGTTGGCGTCGATATTGTGCTGGAGTAGGGGAATCGCAGAGTCTGGTTTGAAAATATATGAGAAGTGGGTTCTCGCCCGATGGGAGGAAATGTTACCTAAATCTGTGGTCAAAATGCTGTCCTCTGCGTCGGCGATACGAGATCGCAGAGCTGCCAGCACGAGGGCGACGATTCCCGTCCCTGCACCTGGAAGAGTAGCTTCAGGTTAGCGAGAGAGGGGCCGGGAAGGGGAGAATATACTACACCTAGCTCCAATATTTTCAAAGACTCGGAGGACGTAAGGATGCTCTTCAAGGAGTCTAGTGGCTCCATAACTCCCAGCGCCAAGTTCAACTCGGAGGATTTGGGTCCAGAGAACCGTTTATTGAGCACCTGCACAATCCATGCACTCAACCCGATCCCACTATCCCAGATTTTCTAAGCGCTACCAATCAGCCTTAAGAAANCGCGATGGATCTTCACAAAAGAGGGCTTGGTGTTCCTCACCTTATCTAGATCGAACGAAGTCTGCTCCCGGATCACCAGCCTAACCACCTTACTCTCACTATCATCTTCAACCTGGAGTCCTTTGAGCTGGTTCACGAGCTCCTGACCACTAGTCCGACTCGGCAGCACCGTGATCGACTCTCCCGCTGTCGAGGACTTGCACGTGCCAAGGATCCTAAACTCATACGTCCTCTCGATCTGTTCCTGCTTCGGTGCACCCTTGGCACTCTTCGCGTTGGCAGTGAATGTCACGGGCATCGACGACACAGGGAGTGGTTTCCACTTCCCAATAGTCTCTTCGTCCAAGTAAACCCAACTAGATGGGATTCTGGCAGATGCAGGGACACCGCTCGTAGCACTGCCGGGCGCAGCGGACAAGACAAGTCTCCACCGCTGTCCTTCCCGAGCACCATAAGGAAGTGGGACTGGTATTTCTTTATAGGGGTTGGTGCTCTTCCATGTCATCAACTTGGTCGCTGCTTTCTTCGTTATATGGGTTCTCGGTGACCTTTTCGGTGGTAGTTTGTTATCGACGAGAACCCAATCATAAAAGATATCCTGGTCGACATAGCATGATTCTGTTCGTAGATCGTTGGCGACCTGAGGCGTTATGAGAACTGGAGTATGAAGAGAGGCTCGAGTTGGTGGAGGCCGAAGAAATGAGACGTAGAAGAACATGGAGAAGGAGCACGGAGCACTGGATCACCTCAGTCCGCACTCCGATACTCCGATAACGGTCAGCTTTCTTTCGCATCGGTGTGCTGATAGCGAGGTGTGGTACAAGGCTCTCAGCAAGATGTGGCACAAAAGGATCATTGGGTTCGCGCCTTTAACCTAGCAATTACAATGAAGTGCTAAACCGTTGACGATCTACTGGACTTCTGTGATTTACGACTCCGAGTCTGTACTAGCTGATCACTGAGAGACTGCTGGGCATCATTTGAACTTTGTAAGCCCCCTCCATGAGCCAGTGGGAGTAGATCAATAACATCATTCCCATGGCCACCGACACTGGCCACAGGAAGCGGCAGCGAAGTTGATGAAGTTGGCAACGTCGGGTTTGAACCAGCTTCGGTCGAGCTAGGAAGGGGCTCCGACTTGAGAAATGCAGCCCAGTCTGACGCCTTGACGCGTCGTAGCTCGTCTACAAGAGATAAGAGTGTAACGAACGAGACAATAGAGGCGAATATCTACAGTATCAAGCATGGATGAGCCAACAGGCGAAGATTCAAAACACAACTCGGATAATGTGATTCTACTTACCTGTCCGAATGTCATCACCGTAGAGTTCGTCGGATTAGACAGGATGCACGCCTGGATCCAAAGTGCATTCGGAGAAAAGACGAGCAATCCAAATTTAAAGATGTGTGCTCTGTAAAATATAGCGCCTCTACAGCCACCAATCCGTCTGAGGTGAGTCGACCGCTATCGGTTTGGTGGATGAACGCACATTATCTGATCTTTTCGCTGGTATCCATCCACGATACGAGGCCAAGACGACGTTCCCAGCCAAGCAATTATCCACGGTGAAACACTCCAGGTCTGAAGTGTGAAAAACCAATAGTCTACGAGTGGCTTTTGTTTCATGAGTGGCTTTAGCGTGAGATAGCGTAGAATATCAATCATAACTTGGCTTGATACTAAGATCAAGGCACTACCAGGCCTGAAATATGAGAATACGTAAGTCTGATTGCACAAGGATAAGAAAAGAAAGCCTCACAACACAAAGTGCAGGGCGTGCCAAGGTGCCTTCGACCCAGCATGCGATTGGCTTTCCGTGGCAGGTACTCCCCAGATAGTAGGGGTGCTGGTTAAGTAAAGAAGGAAGAGAACCACTAAGCCATACACCGGACAGACATAGCCCGTGGCCTTCGAGAGCACAAGAAGGCCTGTTGCTAAGGCCGAGGCTCTAGTGTTGAATTTAACTAGACATTTAGCACAGAGTAAACGTAGCAACTGAGACGTACGCTGCCTTGTGAAGGTATACCTGTCTTCTGTTGCCGGATGTCAGTGGCGGCGCCCCATATAGCCAACTTTTAAGCTCTGGTAGCCAAAGGCCAATCATGTACCACAGTACAACTAGGGAGGCAGTGAGGACTGAGAAACCTAAGGGGAGTATAGAGACAACAATCGTGGCAGTCGGTCTATCAGTGTTGGTTAGAAAATGCCTCAAGTTTTTACGAACTTTGAGACGTACAAGCTGCGTACGATCCACGACTTGTTTGTTGCAACAAGTGGATCATCCCGCCTCGCGCAGAAGTATGGGAACCAGATCCCCACAATTAGGAGTCCTCCAGCAACACTGTTGGCCAACAGGTCAATCGCTGGTAAAGCGAATCCAGAAATTTGGAGTGCTGCAACGACAAATTTGGTAGCAGATTCGCTCATGATGCTTGGGCAGCGGGTTTGAAGTACGACCTCCGTCCAGCCAATAAGATCAAGATCGGAGTTGTTGTTTCTGTTTTCCGACACACCACTTGCTGAGGCCGACCTTTTGTATCAGGAAGAGTTAGGAAAGTGCCAGGAAGAAATGGAAACTTGGCTCACTGGGACGATGTCGATACTGTCCTGTTCGTCGTTTGATTGGCGTTCCGCTTTTGGCGCTTATCCCACCACCGGCAAAACCAAGCACTACCCATAATCCATAAAATGCTCAAAGAACCTTCGCGCACGTATTGAAGTACCCAAGCGAGATTGAAAACGAGCTTCTTTCCGAACTCCCGGTTGCATGACGGTTGGCTGAGGTGGAGGCGGGAAGAAGGAATGAAAAGGAGGCAAACGAGAACGATTTCGAAACCCATGCTCAACATGCACAGCAGCTTGAGAAGCTGAACTTCAAGGCGGTTCCGGTGATCTTGGCTTTCCTTGATGAAGAAGTCGTGGCGGCTGACAAGGGAACGGAGAGCTGAAAACCAGAGGTAAATTGTGCATGGGGCCGCAACTGCCACCAAAACGAAGACACCGTCGTTTTGAGTGAGCTCCCCACGTAATATAGAGATGAGAGCGGCGATCATGAGGGAGTACATGACTGCGAGATGGGCGTAGAGCATCGGCCGTACGAGTTGTGGGAAGTACACAAGTGCGAAAGCTGAAATGCGTTTCTGAGTAAAAGACGCTATGACAGTCCTCCACGTCACGTACTAAACGTTCCCGTGGTGAAATAGACTATATTCAGTATTAGCACGCGACACACTGAAACCACGTTATATAACGGGCAGATCGCCAACTCACTCGATATCTGCTGCCCGATTCCAGTGACATCCGAGTTTGGACAGGGACCGTAGGGACAATGATCATCTTGGGGAGGGTTCAGGCAATATACCTTCAAAACGAAGTCGCGGGCCTCAGGTCCATCGGTGTAGTTGGATAGGACGCTCGATAATTCATGAGCCAAGGTGGTGAAGGTTGAAGAAGACATCGATGTCACTGTTTTGATGGGAGATTCGAAGAATGGACGAAGGGAGTGACAAAGTCAATCGATAAGCAAGTTGGGATAGATGTGTAACGGTCACGCGCGTGCGCGTGCCTGTCCGGATTCGGATCTCCTGCCAGACAAGCGCTCGCGCGCTTAATAGTATAATGGCCTTCAACGACCACGCCTGGACGCTCGCGTCTTTCATCTGGATCATGAGTAACTAATTCATGTGCAGGTCATCGGAATTTAGGTAATTTGCGCTGATAGAGAAGTCTGAAGTGGGGGACCGGCGTGATTACCGACTTCGAACAGAAGACATGGTGGCAGTCAAACAACCTCCTACTCATCGGACTTGACCTGTGTTAAGTGGGCCGATGCTTCGCACGGCATGTACCGAGGCATTCGACGTTGGTTGGGAACGGGACACTCCTCTCGTAGGGTATAAGATTCCAATCAGTAAAGTACCTTGTATGCGCTTCAATGCAAGGGTGACCCTCGTACGGTAGAAAATCCACCGCCCGAACTTCAATTCCGGTGTGATCTTGATTACGCTCTCGTAGCTTCGTGACTTGCTCCGCCGTTCCATCTTCTACCCCAAAAGTCGTCAACTTAATGTGTTGTCTCAAGTTGCATATCTTCGACGCAGTCAACGATCGCCTTCAAAGATAACTGTCAATGCACTTCATCGAAAAATTACACGCCTGTACTCATGGTTGACGCACAAAGGGTGGAAGTGAGCCCCCGCACAATACATCGTACATCTTCATTACGGCTTCGCATTCCTCATCGTCGTCGTCGTCCTCTCCGTCATACGGGACGAACCCTCCCTCGTCGTCCTCGTCCTCATCGTCCGAGGTCCGGAGTTTGAGTCCGGCGAGGGACAGCCCCGCAGTTTCGTCTACCGGCGATTCAGGCGGCGACGCCTCAGTTTCAGCGAGGCTCGGCAGACCCGGAGGCTCAAGCGGCACTTCCAGGTCCACCAGGTCGGCCCAGGACGGGGACACCGCACTCGCAGGACTCCGAGGAGAACTTGGAGTCTTCGGAGAAGCAGGTGAACGAGAAGCAGAAGGAGAAGCTAGAGTAAGAGGAGAAGCGAGGGGAGCGGTGTTGGTCCTCCTCGTCATCCCAGGCGAGGTGGCAAGTGGTGGGAACGCTGATGGCTCTGGGGGCCTCGTCGCGGACGCGATAGACTTGGAATACGAGAGAGGGGGAGATCGAGGGGACGTAGGCCTGGGTGACCCCGTCTGCGACGTAGATGCAGATGGCGGAGGGGCAGAGGAAATCCTATTCCCTAGAAACAAACATACGAATTAGTTCAATGGTCGCGACGAGGAGTCCTTGATGGAAAAAGAGACACTCACATGGGTTACTATTCCCCGCCGCCAACGTCTGGACGGGTGCCGCCGAAGGATCTTGGATGTGGGCGGGTCGACCTCGTCTTCCTCCGCCTCTGCCTCCCCTTGCCTTTTCCGCCCCTCTTTGACCTTTCGCGGTACCTCTGCCTCTCTGGGTCGTACTTCCACTGGCACTAGCACTGGAGGGAGTACCAGGAGAAGGACCACCGGAACCAGAAGTAGCCTCGACCCACTCGACGCTTCCCGGCACCAACGAAGGTGCATCAGGCGGCGGGGGTTTAACGGCTGTGGGCAAAGGACGCGCGATAGGCTTCCCGGTGGGGTCTTCGGCAAGGGGCTTGCACCATAGGGAATCTGGGTAGGGGTGCTTGAAGGGTCTGTTTGAGATATGATTTGGTTAGTAAGATCGAGCGTGGGATGTGTAAGAGAAGAAAAAAGCAAACACGCACCCGTCTGTAAGGTTCCACCCTCGTTCCGTGAACCAGTCGGGTTCGACTTGGATGCGTTTCCAGCCTGCATTAGATGCTTGCGTTAGCGTGCGTAGCTGATTGAAGGGTTGACAGACTTGCCATCCTTCCCAGCCTCTCTCGTAGTCTTATAGATAGAATAGAAAACTCGCGAAATCCACTCTTTCTCATCCTTCTTCGGCTTTTTGAGTATGTTTTTCCATCGGTGTTCGCCTAGGAGATGGCTCATATCGATTTTACGGTCGACTTCGACGATCACTGTGGATCGGGCCTATTATCGAGTATATCAGTACTCCACTGTCTCGCGAACGAGAAGGACGAAATAAGAGGAAAGGAAAAGACACATACCGTCGGCTTATGATGAATCCCCCAGACTGGTTCATAGCTTCCTAGAACCACCGCAATCCAAAACGCAAACGCAATATAATCACCTGGTAGGTCAAAATCGGCGTTGAGCGGGTAGGGCTGGTAGATGACGAGGTACTTGGCGTCGTCTCGGATTACTGGGGATTTTTCTCGTTTGACCATTTTGTTCGTCGATGTGTTGATAGATGCCGATGCTAGCTAGAGAGATGGATAAGACTTAGTGCAACCAGAGAGAGCGGCTCGCTGTCAGATGAAGAGAAACGATGTAGAAGTGATATAGGGATGGAATACAACAGAAGGTAGAGCTAGTTCGCCAGCGTCAGCGGTGAGATGGTGACAAACTTCCTCTTCACTTCCTTATCGTTTCAAATCCATCCCATAGGCTTTATATACCCTCGAACAGGCCGAGGTAACCACGACTGCCTCGTGGATCGATGACGATTGAATTCCTTGCGTCATGATAGAATCTAGACGCAGAGCGAACCATCAATGAGAAGACAATGTGACCTGCTGCGGTGAAGTGGAACATCCCAAAAGTATCATTCGGGTGATGGCGAATGAAACGATTGTCGTCGCAGAGGATTGAACGCGCGCCCGACTTTCAAGGTCCCGGGCTTTGACCTCGTGATCGTGCGACCGATTATCCGGTAAAAGCAGCGATCAGCCGTCGTCAAGGACACGGAGCTTTTCCTCTGCCTCTGATTTCGTATTCCTGCAAAGGGCTCAGAAAAGGGCTCTTGGCTGCTGGTTAGCGCAAATATACGCGTAGAGGTGAGTCAAGTGCTTCACCTTTGTCGTGCCCCCAGTTTCTCTTTGCCGCCGTACTGCCTTGATTTGAAGAAAGGCATGAAGTAGTCCTTACAGGCGAAACATATTTATAAACTGCGCTCGTGATTTTGAATTCAAATTTACCTCGTCCTTCTTTTTCCCTTCCTCTCTTCTTCTCCTGTCACCTTTTTCTCCGATATTCTCATCTCATTCCCCAGGAGTCATTTGTGCTGATCCCTGAATCTGATTCTTTCAGTGTACCGATATCAATGTATCCTGCTCCATAAGAGAGAAGAATTAAGAAAAGAATTATTTTCGATTTGCCTCTCGTCTGGCTCGGTCAAGAATTGCGTTACCGTAGGCCTCGTTGCGAGCCGCCACCTACACGTTCACCCCCAGCCCCCACCTTCAGATTCCTTTATCTGTCTCATTATCGACGTCACTGAACGATGCGCATGGTGTTTACAGGGTCCTATCCTGGCCTATCGGCGACATTTCAGGTACCAGGCAGCAGCACGCTGCCTGAAAGGAACAAAAACGATCTGCTACCGTCCATTCCTTGCTCTAAATATGTACGTACACCTAGAGACCAAGAACCCTCACTTGACCTCAACTCAGCTCGTGAGGAGTGTAGTACGCATCTTGCTCACTTGAGTATTACTCTCCAGATAGTCTGATCATCATCACAAATCATGGATGGTCTTCGGACGCCCAGTAGACCGACGGATGATCACAACAAATCGAAGCTGATAGAGCCTACTAACCACCCAAAACAACACAATAACCAATCAATCACCACGAGGGTGTGCGGCGAGGTGCGGCCCCCTCACTACGCACAGAGAGAGGCACAGCCAAGAAACGCCTCAAGCTTCCTGTGTGGAACTTGTGTCATGTATGATGGAGAGATCGTCCTTGGGAAGCCACGAGAACTCCAAACACGCGGTACCAGCACGCTTCTACGCCAGGTTTTCACACAAAGTCTCACTGCTATTGGACCCTTCCGTCGGCACTTCTCTCATTTCTCCCATATTCTCAATTCTCTTTCCCCCTGATTCTTTGGAGTGGGTCACTGGTGACCAGTTCAGGGCCTGACGACCATACGATACGACACACGATTAGGCCAGCCAACCAAGCTCCAGCAGACGATCATCGTGCTACTTATAGTTAACGCATCCGAGGAAATGGCTACCGAGGCCGCCGCCCCGCTACTCAGCGGGCTACTTGAAGAACCGCAGGACAAGCTCCAACTTCTGCGAGAAGTCCCCGGACGGTTGCAGTTGCTCTCGTTCCACACTTCCTCGAGCTTGCCTTTGGACTTTGTCGACCTCCTTCGGAGTTTCTTCCGCACGATGTGGAACGGGATATTGACTCTTGCGACGGCGTTTTTCGTCTCCACTTCTCTTTTGCAGACGAAGACTGGGTATGGAGGCGGGATGCAAATGGTTGCGGGGCAGGGGCAGTATTTGTTAGGCTTAGGTGTGTATCCGTACTGTATTCAGGGTTGTTATGGCCTGGTGTTGGTGTTCCGGAGCTAATTTGTGCGTCTGCGTGCCTGTCTATAGGAATAGGAGATATTACAGGGTAAGTACTCGTTGGGCTCCGGTCGCTCAGCGGAAGGATACACTCGTTAACCCGTCCCCTTGATGATCCAGTCCCGTCGTAGAGACCAACCTAATGGTATGTACACCTCTTGTAATGCTATGCTATGTCGTCATCCTATCCGCCGCTCGACTCTGCTCCCCGGCCATTCAATCTACCCTGCTCTCTCTGGTTATTCTGGGGCGGATGCTTACCAAGGTTCTCCTAGGGCTACGCTTCGCTCGACCAAGTAGGCACAGGCCTCCATATGCGCCAACGGAGCCGCGCTTTCATTGTGGCTGAGCCTTCCTCTCCGGGTAACCGAATTGTCTTTATTAACGCAGGTACTTACCCACCCTCCATGCCAAAAAAAGTTTTAATCATTTCTGACGCTCTGATGTCATCCATTTACCGCCCGTCCTCCTCGCCCTCGCCCTCGTCCTCGTCCTATTCCTCCCTTCAAACCCCACCAATAACATAACACATAACGCATATACTCGTAATGCGTAATGTGATCCAGATATCGGAATGGGCGATACAGGCGTCCGCCGCAGCATCATCTCCCAACTCTCCACTTTATATCCGGGCGTTTACACTAAGGACAACGTAGCGTTCGTCGCTACGCACTCGCACGCCGGTGTTGGTGGCTACGTCGAGAACCTCCTCCCTCAAATCACCAGTTTGGGCTACGTCAAGGAAACAGCAGACGCCATAGTCGCAGGTACAGTCCGCGCCGTCCAGCGCGCGCACTTGAGCCTGGCACCGGGCAGGCTGAGGTTGGGTAACGCGACTGTCCCGGATGCCAATATCAACCGGAGTCCGACTGCGTATTTGGCTAATCCGGCAGCGGAGAGGGCGAGGTATCAGTATGATGTGGATAAGGATATGACGGTGCTGAGGTTTGATGATGAGAATGGGAGGGCGAGGGGTTTACTGAGCTTTTTCCCCGTGCATGGGACGAGTTTGTATATCGTAAGTTGTCTCTTTTTCCCTCCTGGTCGTTCATTTATCACCCGGTGAAACTTTTTCTCTTGTTTCCCGGCTCTGTCGTTTCTTTTTCGTTTTTCATTTATCCTTTCCCTTCTTTCGAGGGAAAAGATAGATGGTGTTTTCGTTTCTTGTTTTGGGTTGGTGTCGTTGATGATGATGACGATCAGTCCTTGGTGCGCGCGCGTTTCAACCAGATCTTTTATTCCATCTTATCTACTTACTGGTCTTATCCATCTATTGATCGTACGACTCCTTCGTTTCTTCTCCTTTTTCTGTCTTCCTGTTTCTTTGCAGCTCAAGGCAGGAGATGGATGGGGCTCCTGCGGCTTTTGCCGACTTTTTCGTTCCTTCTCCTTTTTCCCTTTTCTTTCTTCTTGCCTGTTCGAGACAGGAGATGGATGGGGCTCCTGCAGCTGTTGGAGGTGTTTCGTTTTTGCGCCGCTCATGATTTTGGCCTTCTTCTCTTTTTGAGTTCGATGACACTCCTGTTGTTGTTCTTGTTTCGTGTTGGCGTCGTCCATGATTCTGGGTTCCTGTTTAGCGTTTCTTTGTGAATCTTCATGCCCGAATCTTTCGTTCTTTTCCTTTTTCCTTTCTTCCTTCGAGTTCGAAGCGAGAGATGGATGACGCTCCGACTGTTGTTGATTTGTTCTGGCACCGTTCATGATTTTAGTTTCGTGTGGCGTGTTTCAACCAAAGATGATTCCATCTCATCCATTTACTGACTTACCGATCCTATGACAGAATAACACGCTCGTCAGCACCGACAACAAGGGTATGGCCGCGTTCCTATACGAGAACTCCGTTGAGCCCAATGCTATGCCCGGAAACACCTCGTTCGTGGCTGGGTTTACTCAGTGTGAGTACTACCCCTCCCTCCCCCGGAGTTAATTATATCTGATTAACATCCTATCCTCCTCGGCTGACAGCTAATGTCGGTGATACGTCCCCCAATACGTGAGCATGCCAATTACCTCTCTCTCGGGGGGCTCAGAGCGGGGTACTGACACCTCGACTCGGATCACAGGTTAGGGCCTGTCTGCCAAAGCCCCGGTAAGCCATGGGATGGACAGCCTTGCGACCCCAACCACTCGACTTGTGGTGGGACTGTTCAGGATTGTATCGGACGGTAAAAGACCCACGTTTACAATCATCGTAGCGTGGACTGACCACGATGTGACAGAGGTCCAGGATTCCGAACTTCTGATTTCGAATCTAATAGAATTATCGGTGACGCACAGTTCCGCGGGGCGCAGAGGGTCATGAATGGGCCTCTCAGTGCGGTTAGTGGCGCGGTGCGGAGTGTGCATGTGTATGTGGAGATGTAAGTATACATCGGTTCTTCGTCGCTTTCGCTTCCTTGTGCCATGCCGCTGGAGTGTTCGGAATAGTGCACTGACTGCTGACCTCCCTTTCTTTTCTAGGGCCAGCCATGGCTTCGCGCTCCCGAACGGAACTGTCGTAAACACCTGCCCCGCCGCGATGGGTAAGTCCAGCTCCCCGGTTTTTTCGAAACCGAAACAAGTGACACAGTGGACCCTCTTTCTTTCTTNAGGTTATAGCTTTGCAGGAGGAACAACGTAATGCACCTTCTTTTTTCCTACCATTTTTGAATCTGCGCTCTAATCGGTTATTCTCGTGTTCGCCTTTTTCATGTCGCTTCAGAGACGGTCCTGGCGCACTCGATTTCATTCAGGGATCCAATTCATCTCAGACTCAGTACGTACTAGTCTATCTATCTATCGACATGCCCTCATCGTCATCAATCTCTTTTGAGCATACTCGTACTGAATTAGTTTTTGCCGGATTTAGGAACCCATTTTGGGAGATCGTAAAAGGTCATATTTCGCCAGCGTCTATTCTCAATTGGACAAACAAAGCTGACTTTGACTTTGACGGACTTTGACATTGGCTGACACCGTTTGACATACGTTCGATGCATTGCCCGCATATACAATGCACATTTAACTCCCTATCTATCCCATCTTGTTCTGCTCCGTCCGTTCACCTTCTGATTCGGACGTTGAAACTGAACAATATTGGACTTGGACGGATACACGCGCCCGCCGCGCACCATCCTCACACCACTAAAACACCCCAACACTGCCACTGTCGCGGATGTTAATGTTGGTTTGGGGCTTGGGCTAGGCGCTGTTACCCCTCCCCCGAGTCCAGAGCAAATTCGATGCCAGTATCCCAAACCCATTTTGTTGAACACGGTGCGTTGGTCTTCATAATCACATCTATGTGTCGAACAGTGATTAGATCTTCCCTTCCCTTCCTCGAATTGGTCACATGATAGGGAGCTGCGCATTTCCCTTACGAGTGGGCTCCGAACCGTGTTGATGTCCAGATTCTTCGAGCTGGAAACTTCGGTGCGTCTCAGCTGGCATTTCCCCGGAATCATGATCATCTCCTGACCAGCGGCTACTCTCTCATCATCAATCATCCCTCCTCCCCTTTCCCATCGACACGGATGGGCTGGCCTCTTACGTGCACCGGAATTAACAACTAACCTCGTGTTGCACGTTTGCAGTAATGCTTATCATGCCCGGTGAGCGTCCCACCCCTCAGCGCGCTGGGTTTCCCGATTCTGATGGAATTGTCTACTATCTCCGAACAGGGGAACTCACGACTATGGCTGGCCGAAGGCTGCGGTCCGTGATTTTTTCATTATCTTCATCAACTTTCCGTCAAACTGACTTAACGTTAACGCGGTCTTTTTTGTGCTTTTGTGTTCTTGTGTTCTCCTGATCCACTCGTTCGTATCCAATATTCCCACTCAATTTAACATTACGGCTGGGCAAAATGGATTGAATCCGAACCCCGAATCGATTGTGAATGCACCATCCCGGGTCATGATGTATTTCGTGATGATGGATGGTGGTGTGTGGTGCGTGCGTTCCTGTTTTCTCTATTGAATAATTTACGTTACGGCACGCAATACGTTATACTCGCCTCCCCCTCGCACCATGTTCGTTCGTGGGTGCGGAATTGCAGTGACGCTGTCCGGGCCCAGCTCATTTCCTCGCGAGTTATCGGCGAGGATGCCTATGTCGTAGTTGCGGGGCCTGCTAACACCTATGCTCACTACGTCACGACGAGGGAAGAGTACTCGGTCCAGCGGTATGAAGGTGCCAGCACTATTTTTGGTCCTTGTAAGTCCTTTCCCCCTTGTCTGATTCATCGGGAATTCTATAATCCCCCTTCGTCTTTCTTGTTTTGGCTCGCGAGAACCGACAAGATTTTGACCCCTTCCCCTTGGACTAGCGGCGGTTTGCCGTGCGGTAGATTTTGGACCGTTTTTTCCCTCGTCTTTTTTCTTCAATGATTTGTGATGGTACCACCTGACTGACCTGGACACACAATGCGTTCCTTTTTATTTCAATTGACTAGTCACGTTGGAGGCATACATCGACAAGTATACTAGTCTGGTGCCGTACCTCGCGGACACGGCGAGTGGAAGTAGGCCTCCGAGTGACGCCGCACCGGAAGACCAGACTTCCAAAGCTATATCGCTGCGGGTACGTCAACTTTGTTCCTTTCCCTCCTCTCACACTCCCTATCATTTAATTATCCGTCGTCACCCTTCTCCACTCACCGTCATTATCCTATGAGTTCTTCGTGCGTTCTAACAGAATTTGTCCTAGACTGCTGTCGTATTTGATGCGGCCCCCGCTGGAAAGAAGTTCGGTGCCGTACTGCAGGACGTGAATACGGCCAGCTCTTATCGTGCAGGCAACAAAGTTTCGGCTCAGTTTGTGGGAGCCAATCCACGGGTATGTCACAAACTTCTTTCAATTCTATTTCCATACTGAGAAGGCTTCCCCCTCGTTTTCTCCCCTTCCCCACCTCGCGTTGGTTCTTTTCATCGATAGAATAATCTTCGATTGGATGGCACCTTCTTGACGGTTGATCGCTTGGAGTCCGGTCAGTGGAAGACTGTTAGATCCGACTCCCATCCTTCTACGATCTATCAGTGGAAGAGAACGAACACTGTAAGTCGGAGGAATGATTCCTCCAGCATTGTATGTCTGCGTATTAGGGACTCTTCTCTCACAGCCTTTCTTCCTTCGATCATAGGTTTTGGGCACGAGTACAGTCACGATTACATGGTATGTAGCGCCTTCTTTGCTGCTCTTCTAACGCCGTACACCAGTGCTGACACCGTTCATCCCCAAGGACCATTGAGAGTGGCACGCCCGGTAAGTATACGATTGTTCCAGGTGACCGTGCTGGGTTCTGATTAATCCCGCTTTGCCCCTGTAGCTGGTACCTACCGCCTCAGCTACTATGGCGATTCTAAGCCCTTGATTGGAAGGATCTCCTCGTTCTCTGGTATTTCTTCGTCTTTCACTGTCGTTTAATTATTCATGTATCGGATGGCTCCGGGCCCGCTTGATTTTTATTAACTCTAATTGTCAATGATTGGTCTAGATTGGGCAATGGGCTTAAGGCGTCCAGCTCGCATGCTTTAAGCCACTGTGATCAGGGTCTTCTATGGGCGGGGTGTGACCCAGTGACGATGTACTTTGCCTCGCGTTTGCCATGAGCTGATCAGTGAGTCGAAATGAGCATAAGAGAGATTGGGGATGATTCACCCCACGTTAATCGAACCACGACGCCATCATCGTTATCACCCTCTTCATTCCCCTACACTCGACTCTCTCACCCCCGTTCAGTTGAAAAAGCTGTATAAATCGGTCACGCCCGGCCTCTTGTCCAGATTCAGTAGACCAGCCCATTATAATGTTCCGCAGTCTAGCAAACCAGTTCGTCAATCCCGTTCAGGGAGGCGGGGCCAGTTCGGCGGGGGACTCCAAGAAAGCGATGGCACCCACTTTGCGTTCCGATGTATACAGCGCCATCGATATGACCAAAGCCTGGTTGACTGGAGGTCTTGGCCGTGGTCAAGCGGGAGATGGAGTGTCGTACCAATCCATATTGACGCTCGCTCAGAAGCACTTTCCCGATCTCAACCTCGGGCTGGAATCTGTCGGTCAAACCGAGAGTGAAGTAGCTCTCGTAATTGGGGGTGTGACGAATATGGTGTTGGAACTCAGCAAATGGGAAGGGATGGCCGGGGCGATGGCCATGAGTACATGGACTGATGCATTGGTTGAGGGACATAGAAGGGTCGATGCGGAGTCAAGAAAGGGCTTGATTGCAAATGGCATCACAAGGGGACTCAATTACAATACGGACATGGCGCTCATGACGAAGGAATTTACTGCCAAGATCCAAATCATATCGTCGCTGAAATCTGGTGAGCTTGTCTATTTTCCTCCTTTCATTTCTTTCTTCGCTCTCCCTTCCTTCTTCAGATCGTCTAGACGCTTCCATTATGTTGAGATTAAATCCTACCGTATTTGATGGAATATTGACATACTAATTTGGTGTCCACCTTCTTCTAGTTAGTTCGAGGATATATGGAGCGGGGACCGACGAAGCGAGGAAGAGTGAAGCGCTGTGGAGCTCAAAGTTTATTTAGTTTCATCTTGTCATCGAGACGTTTCAATTTCAACGCGTGTATGTGTGTCTAAAGAAGAGAAAGACGATAGTTCCGATGCAGACTGTACAACCAAAACGACATAAGACCCTAATTAAAGAAAGTAAATAAACAACATGATGACAGTGTCCCGGTACAGAAAACAAAGCGATGCAAGACAGCGATGATAGTCATATGAGATTTGTGGATTGAGTAGGGGAAAGAAGCTAGAAGCATAAAGTAGTGGTGGCAGGAGCATACTATACAGAGAATATTGTACAGATATCTGTGGAAGCGTCGTTAGTAGATGCGTGAAGCGGCTGAAGATATCTACTCACACAAAATTGGATTTTAGTGTCCGTTGCAGTCAGATAACGAGTGGAAGAGTACAGAAAAAGATGGTTCAGAAAAGATACAGGCGACGAGAGTTAATGGGAGCCGGTGTTCCACGAGGGAAGCTCGTAGAAGGTCTGTGGTTTAGAGTCCGAGTAATAGCAATCAGACGGTGAGATGGAAAGGACAGAATCGAAATATTCAAGCGAGTGTTTGTCGGCGGGAGCCGTCACGAAGTCGGAGCAAGCGTGGAATTCGGTCGGTTGCAACGGCAGCGATTGGGTGGAGTACTTGAACCGGTACATTGTTGAGAAGAGGACCTTGGGCCCAGACGGCGACGGTAACGAAGCCGATGACGAACGGTCCTCAACGACGCGGTGGACTATGGTATGGCGAGAGAGGTCTAGCGATGAAGAATTAGCATCCGTTACTAGTCCCTGAAGCAGTTAAACTTACCCGACATTTGGCACATCTTTGCCCAGTAATCAGGCAAGAGGTGGGTGCTGTAGAGGTGGGCGTTCTCCATAGTCAACTGACCATGCGACTTCAGCGGCGCCTCCTCGGAGTGCACCAAATCGTCATTGAGGTAGACGGAGAAAACAGAGACTGCTGTGATGGGGGTAGGGGAGGTGAAGGTGACCGTTGGATCAATCTCCGAAATGGGACGGGGATGAGGAGAGATCTTCACGACGTTGAGTCCGCGCTCGGTCCACATATGCTCGTCTTCATTCGACGATGGCATCGGATAGTCAACAAAGCTTTTGGAGGCAGAGCCTGAAGGAGAGGGAAGCAAATCGATGAAGACTATCGAGTTCGGCGGAGATTCCGTGGACGAGGCAAGGCCACGGTAGAGTAGGGTTTGGAGAGTGGTATGCACCTCTGTTGGCGTGGTGGGAGCGGGGGACGAACGATCACTGCACGACTCGTCTGCAGACAAGGCGGAACGTTGAGACATTTCGGGGGAGTGGGAACCGTTTGACCGCCGGGGGACCATTCGTTGAGGCGAAAGCAGTTTGAGTACTAGTATGGAGAGACGCAGGGAAGGTCAGATGGAACAAACGTTGCAGGGGCCAGAGGTTGCGGCTTACACTTTCGACCTCCACATGTATCTCTTAACTGCTGCAAGCGACTGCCGACTTGCTTGGCGGTCCGGCGCTTGCCAGTTTTCTCGAATATCCAGTCAGAGATAAATCGATTCCGTAGAGGAAACCGACCAAGTAGTCTCGTTTCTCGAGAATCATCTGGCTCATACTTTGCAAGACCTATTTCGAAAAAGAAATGAGGAATGGTCAGGAGTGATATCAGGCGGGACTCACCCTCAATGAGCGCGGATTCCAATTCGGGAGGCCAGACGACCTCACCGCCCCTTGACACTTTCCAACATTTCCGTTCCTTCAGAATGGATTGGAAGACCTTTTGAGTTGGCGTGTTGTATAGCGCTTTGTATAGCTGAGGGAGAATGAACTCATCGTCAGGGGAAGGGCCGGGAGATATTATGGGTTACTTGCTTGCCTCATAATCCATTTCCTCATCCTGATCAATTGAGCTCACTGCGTCATTGATGGTATGAGGCTGTTGGTTATTTTTGATCTTTGGATATTCTGAAAGCTCTGAAGGGTGATCGACATCCATGTTGTCTTGTAATGTTTGGTGGGTGGGTCTATCCACCAAGCTGCACCTGTCTCTGGGCAGCAAACAGGCTACTCCTATCATTGGAATGGCGATTTCAATGTTTGGTCGTCACTTCTGGAGTAGACGCAACAATGTTGCTCACCTCGAAAGACCGAGATTGTTTTAGAGGCTATGATGTCAATGCATGAAGCATCTATAGTACTCGCATTGAATCAGCGCCAAAAGCGCTACCTACAGCAGAAATGCGCGTACCGTTCCAGGATTGTGTCCCCGGGGCGCACCTCCAGTCGTCATCGTGTGACAGTGCGCAGTCTGCGCCGGTCTAACGTTTACATTCAGGGAGAAACATGGGTGCGAAATACCTCCTATACTTACCATCATCAGCAGAAGGTCTGCAATAATATCACAGGGATGAAGGGCTGTCTTCTATATCGAGAAGCGTATATAAGGGGGCTTTAGCAGATGTAACGAGCTCGAGAGACTCACCGCGGTCAATGCAACAGGGAAAGCATAGATCTGTGTGTCGCTCGCCAACGAGTACGAGTTGCTTTTATCGCTCGTTGACGAACCGTTTGCTGAAGACTTGGAATCGGAGTGCCCAGATCCTGAGTGGTTACCGCCTGCTGGAGCATGACCACTGTTGTCGCCAAGGGGCCGACCTGCTTCTTTGTCGCCACTGGCTGAAGATCTGATACTTGCATGAGGATGCTTTGACCTGCTCACCCGTTCCCGGAAAGCAGGTGAGAAAGCCAGCTTGAATCCCCGAAGGAAGAGGCTGTGGCTTTTCCCTTCATGCAAACCCGCTTCCTTGACTGTATTGGGCCAAAGCCGAGCCTCCGCCGTTCCCCGATCGACCCAATCATAGATTTTACCTTTGTCGTTATCGTTGTCCCCCACAAATCGTTTCGAGAGTTTAAGGACCTCACCAGGCATGGCATCTTGATAGGCTGCAAGACCCCAGCCATCGTTCTTGATGCATCCGGTCACAACATAAAGGGATTCGTTTTCACTGAGCGGCATCACATCATTCGCCTTCTGGTAAATGACCCCAGCGTTTTGGATCAGGAACATTTCAAGGGTGACAGCATCATCCAATTCCTCCAGATCCGCTGATGTGGTACAAGCCAAAACGGCACCATCCTGGGTGTTGCATGGAAATTCAAAGTGTGCAACACAACTATAACACCGAGTTAGTAATTGTTCATGTTTTGCATTGAGAAATACCCACCTTCCATCCTCTGACCGACGAATCTTGGACGAGGCACCACTCTGGATAGTATGATCTTCTGGGAAGTAGTCGCTATGTATAACCGTTCTCCTCGGTGGCAGTTCCGTTCGACTCCCCACACAATCGTCTTCCCAAAGATTGAACAGCTTCCTGAAGCCGTGAGTGAGATTGAAGGTTCCTACATCGCCTGGCACTATACCCCTCTGCCGCGTCAACGGAGAAGGTTTTGGACACCAACACGGAAGACCCTCGTTACAGCAAAGCATACGTCGCGTATAGATTTCCACATTCGTTGTCACTTGAGATCGTATTGACAGTAAATCCAGTTCATCCATTGAAGCCTAAATCAAAGTGACCATATTATTCAAAACTCCCAAAGGTGTTTGCACAGTATTGTACGTACCATCGCGTAGTCATGTTGGGACTGCTCTGAGTCATCACTGAGCGGGGCTTCGTCGATACTAGTATTGTCCAAATCGTCAGCCTCCCGAGCATCTAGTCCCGGATGTGGACCATTCTGGGAGGTAACATTCTCGATCTTGCATTGAACTGGCCCAGGGCTGGAGGAGCTCATAGAACCAGTCTCTCCGGGCAACGTATGAACAAGGGCGTCTCTATTGGTAAACGATTGGAAGAGTGAAAGCACAGGTTGGAGGACCTCTTGGATGATACGGCTCCTCGCTCTTGTCGGGGTAGTAGGGATTGCTGTGAGGTCTGGCGTACTTAGCTGAACGTAATAAGTTGGCATATGCACATCGTTGCCCGCGGTAATGACTTTCTCGAACTTCGAACGGCTGTAAGATCCTGAGAGTGTATTTCCGACACTGGAACGGTCAGGATCAGTACTAAACACCTTTTGGGCAAGGATCTCTCCTTTTTGTAGGTTTTTGATTTGATAAGGCTGACCTCTCGTGAAAAGAGTTGACACCGTCAGAAATGTCACCGTTGTAGATTGGTCCTTTACTATCGGTTTGACGATACACAGTATTTGTGACGGATTTCTCCGCGCGATTATCCTCATCCCCAGAATAGACCTGACAATGTCAAATTAGATGTCGCTTTCGATGACACCAGGTGATGTACCACATACTCCAAAGTTGGGATTGAGTCGAGCGGGGTATTTACCAAGCGATCGCATCCTAGTACTTGGGATTGTCTAAGTTGACGATACTTTAGTGAGTGGGACGATTGGATGCAGAGAGGGTCGAAATCACGGTAATCACGATACACTGGAGTCGAGCCATTTAACCGCAAACCTGAACAGCCTTCTGACGGCATAGTCTCGGGGAGTCTGGGAAACCGAGACGCCGGGCGGCGCCAATTTCACAGCATCTCTTGTCGGCCGAGCAATGCTGTGACGGTCAATTTGCGATAATGGCCCAATCGGCGAGCCTGGAGACTAGGCCCACTAGCGACGGTGTAGAAGGTGGAGCTGTATTAGCGCCTAGAAGGTGCGTCACAGAGACACTAGACCAGGCAAGGATGAAAAGGTTTATCGGTTGGCGCCAGGGGCAGACATACGACAGGGATGAACGGAGATAAGCAAAATCTCCTGGAGTATGGGATCAATGACGAGCGAAGAATGAAAGAGAGTGTGTGAGGGAGACAGGCGCTCCATACCAATGAAAGGAGAGCAGAATGAGGGGTGAACTCAAGGAATAGGAAAGTCAAAAAATAGGGACAGCGGAGGTTTACGAAAGAGCGGTTCAAACACAAGTAAACAAAAACTCTGACCTCTGCTTAAAGATGAGTTAGAGTTATCTAATATTCTTCAACGCCGAGTATAAAAGCCGTAGCTGACCAGATTCTTCCATGCGCGAATGATAGAGATACAGAGTATATCGCTTGTGGTCGGGCTCGTTACTCATCTGCAGTTTCATGAGCTTTGACGCTCACTGGCGCCGCTCCACAATCTTAGAATCAAAGAGGAAGCGTTGGTGACAATTATCACAAAGCTAGGCCGTATAAAATGCACCAACTTACTCAACAGTGTGAAGCACGGATGTGAGAAGTCAACATAGAGAAGCTAACGATAGAGAACAAGAGTTGGCATTCGCCGATGGAGGGCTTTCCGGAGTTCGAACAAATGACAGCCAGCACAGCGGCCAGATGAAGTCTGATAGAGTTTTGCTGATCCACGAATAGAGTCAACTGAAGAAGTTCAGTTTCTCCGAACGTCTTCTACGTCGTATAAGGAGCCTAAGTCAAGATAGAAGATTCCATGATGGATATGAATAACTGTCCGATGCCACACTCCATGTCCGTTTTCCGTCACCCCAGAAGGTGATCCGAAGATATTCATCGTTGAGACCCTAGAAGTGGACCGCTCCTAATGCACTGTTCCTGCCCGTTGGTACTGTATAAATCGATCTTGTTGTGCTGGACAAAACTCGACGTTCGAGACGTTTGACGTAATGGTTAACCGGAGGTCTGAACCTTGGATGCTGAAACTTACCTCAAAATGTTCAGCCGTACATGTGCACAACAAGCGTGTGTCTCTTGGGCTCACGTTAAGTTGATGGCATCCGGATATTGGAAGTTCCATTAGACCTAATTCTGTGACACGCCCGCCACCCATTTCGCGGAGGTTGGGCGGCCCGCCTAGGATATGCGCTGATGACCGGATAGGTGTGGACAACATTCAGTGGTCAGATATCGCGGTATATGGAGTTTTTAAGCCATGGATAGGAAGCTTAGACAAAATAATAGTGTAGGTATACCTCAACTTCATAGGTTCAACCCACAAATGACAGGCGCTAAAGCATAGGCGCCGACGATCCAGCTCAAAGCTCGCATTCGCTCAGGTGCAGATCAAACGTTATTTCGTGCTTGCTGTCCGGAAGTTCGATGCCCTCAGAGCAGAACGAAACATGCACAAATGGAGCGATAAATGGCTTGGACAGTGCGATCTGCTCGGCGACCGGACGTTGAAAGTCCCGTACACCATCCAAAGTAGACTTTCGTAAAGACAAAATCGTATATAAGGTCTGCAGTTTGGGCGAGAGGTCAGCCAGCAACCACTCTTAGCAGAGGTGAAATCGTAGCGTGCCTTTCACAAGACCAATCATGAAGAACGTCATCCTTCCCCGTCTACTCGTTCTCTTCTATCTCTTCCTCTCGCTGTCAAAGGCACTTGCGACTCCTACGGCAATCTATGTGGTGAGATACTAGTTTCATCGGATTGGTCAAGTCGTTGAGACCGTTTCTAGTCTGTCGAACAGGAGGTGCTATCCAACACAAGCCTTGACCGTCGCCCTGCACATGGATGTTCGGGGGCTGCGAGCTCTCTGCCCATTACCAATTCTCTTGTAGAGCCCGGACTGAAGGAGTAAGTCTTAGTCTATACGTCAATATTTGATCTTTGACGCTGACGACGCAATTCAGCTCGGCCAAGGAATTCATCAGGTGGCTGGGGGAAAACGGTCCTAGTCACTCAAAGATTTGCTTCTATAGCGGGAAATCCGGCGAAACGTTCGTCTACGAGAGGATGGTTGCCATTTCTGAGAGATACCACTGCGATTGGATAGGCGGCTTGGTCACGTTAGCCCACGTCGACACAGCCGGTTGGTCAGACGCTGATGAGTGGACCGAGGCGTCCAGAGCTTTGGCGAGAATCGCTCGCAATGAGGCAATCGTCATACTCGGCCAGACGTATAACGATAAAGCCGTGTGGAATACGATCGAGTTGCCTATCCTCAAGAACTCAAAGCTGCTTGGCCGCGTCACCAAGATCAACCGGTATACGTTGAAGGACAAGGTTGAACTCGAGTTGGAGGGACCGGTTGAAATAATCTAACCTTTCGTAGTGCAGTTCATCACTATGAATTCTTCCACATCGCTTACTTGTCTAACCTTACACTTTCTATTTGTTACAAACTTTTTCCAAGGCTTACTTTCTTTTCGAAGCGCGTCGTTTTGTAGTCACCAGCGTTTGTATTCCTGTAATACTCTACGGCTTATTGGTTTTTATTTATTCACGTACTGAGGCATCCACAAACATGCTAGGTTCCCCAATCCTTCTCATGTGGCTAGGGCGATTGCCCATGGACAGAGGGACGAATCGGGTACGCTAACCACCGTTGGCTGATCTCGGAAGCGACCCGAGGCCTTGTTGAACGACCGATTCCCTGGGTGCCTTTAACCTTAGAGGTTCGACCAACCCCAACTATTAAACGGCGGAGGGTGATGTAATTCTGTTTGACCAATTTCGACCACACACCACCGAGGGGCCATAGTCATCTCTAACTTGACTTTCGCGGTAGAGGGAGGTGGCCTGTGTTGTCTGGATAGCTGTTGACGCGTTGCAAAAGTCTAGGGTTGGTTTGGGATATCTAGAATGGCTCGAGTGTAAGTTGGCGTATGTACTAGGACTTCTTCGCAGGGGAAATTTATCACATACTATGTCACTTTGGCTTTGTACCGATACTAACCTGTCTGTCGCTGGATCTTTGAGGTGTACTAGGAATCGGCTCGGTAGAATGTGGTGCTGGTACCAATCCGAAAAGCTCATGATGCGTTTCAGCGAATGGATTCGCTGAACTTCGTCTCTTGTCGGAACGCAGGCAGTGGGTGACTCTCTCTGCAGCGGAAAAAACTGAGTCATTAAAACCTTTCGGCGCGATAGCGTACCCCATCGGTCGCTGGTAAGCTCGCCTCACACATTTTACTGTTGAAAGATGCAGCTCAGAGCGATGTGAATGCTGTTTTACACAGAGACGAAGGGTAATAAGTGTAAGAGACGTATACAGTCGCACGCACAAATTTCGATTCCTAGCCTAGATAAATGTTAAGAAGGGCCTAAGGTCGTAGCTACTCCGAGCATGAGCGAAAGAACGAACAAACGAATGAGAAAACTAAACAGAATTTAGCACAACAGACATAAAATACAATTAACAATACTACAACAACAGCACTTGCTTCTTCGTTGATCGATACATACTTTTAGCCCTTTGATTTCTTCTTCCATCGCAAAGCAATACATCAACACCCGCAGCGCCCGTAGGGAGGAGGGAAGTCAAAAGAGGCGAATCTTACACTGCTACACCTCCTGCTCATACCCATCCTCCCACCCACCGTCACCGCCAACATCATCGCCCTCCGCATCTTCCTCTTCTTCCTCTTCCTCCTCCTCTTCACCTCCACCGTCATGCCTCGTCGCAGGAAGTTTGACCCCGTTCCCCAGTGAACCCTCGTCTTCCACAATAACAACTACTCCACCTTCGGTGTCATCCTCTTTCCCATCAACGTCTACGTCTCTGCTCACAATGACACCATTGCGACCGGCAGAGGGAGCGATGCTCAACCCCCGCTCATCCTCCGGTAACACATACAACCCGTCTTCGTCTTTATCATCGTCATCTGCACCACCGGACCGAAGGCCACCCGAGCTGGCCACCATCTGGGAGAAGGAAGGTGGTGTGCGTCCTCCTCCGCCAGCACCTCTACCGCCGCCGCCACCCCCGGGAGAATCGACGAACAGGTCTTTGAGAGCCTCGTAGTTGATCCGTTTGCTGTATTTTGGGTTCTTTTTTATGAGATTCCGGACAGACTCGGCGGCGGATCCGCCTGCGGCCGTAGATGCGTCTCGGGGTTTGGTGGTCGTTTTTCGGCGCTGTTGAGGAAAGAGGCAACGAGTAAGCGATAGGTTTCGAGAGAAGATGAAGATGAAGAGCGAAGAGTGATGATATCGAAGACGTCGACGAAGATAGTGATGTTTACGTGAAGACAGGGATACGGTGGAGCAACAGGATCGAATTGAGGTACAGCGAAGAGAAGTAAAGAAATCCAAAAAGAATGGTATGAGCGAGAAACGAACCTTCCGACTCTTGGCTTTAGCCTCCGCATCTGTCTGATCGCCTTTCGCTGTAAAAAACCATACGTCAGCGAACACAGGTAACCCTCGCAATCAATCCACTAAGCAAAACGTTCATCTGGAACTTGTCTCCGAAACCCGTCCACGACCCCCCATGGCACAAACAAACAGAAAATAAAAATCGAAAATCGAAGAAATGAATGAGCACTCACCGGCCAACGCTTCCAGATAATCCTTATTCAATTCAACCCACACCCGCTCTTTTACCTTGACCTCCTCCTCGGTTAAGATGAATCTATCCAACTCTTCCTCGTCTAATCCCTCTAGATCGTCTCCAGCTTGAATCGCTGCGAGACGCCTCTCCTCCGCTTCGTCCAGAGCATGAGAGAGCGCTGCACCTTCCTTATTTTGTAAGAAGATGGAGACTTCTTCCGCCACGACCATGGAGACCGTCTGGTCGACAAGGGTAGCGGTTGGGTCGGAGTCGAGTGGTACTGTGGAAACGGGGGCCGGGAACGGCGGTGGTGCAAAGCCGTTGGGTTGGAAGGGTTGCCCATTCAGCGGTGGGGCCTGCCAGACTTGTTGCAGCAAAACCGGATCGATGTTGCTGAGGTCCATATCAGGAGGCGGGGGTGGGGGAGGTAGCAAAGTACCAGCGAGAATTCCTTGGTTGAAAAGACTCGGATCGAGATGCACCGGTTGTGGCTCGGGCTCCAGCTCTTCGTCGTGGTCATCGTCATTGCGCTTCCGTTTTCCCTTTCCCTTTCCCTTCTTCCTCTTTTTCTTCTTCTTTCCCCAATCCTCTTCCTCTTCCCCATTCTCCACCCGTTCTCGCGCCTTCCTCTCAGCTTCCTCCTTCTCCTTCCCTTTCGTATACGCCGGTGGGTCCATCTCCTCCTCCAACCACACATTACGGAAATCCGCCAGAGTCAGATTGCCGCTCGGCGTCGCCTTGAACTCGTCGAGCCGCTTCTTGAGCGTTGTATCAGCAATCTTGACGACCTGCACGATCTCCTCCACACTCCTCCTGAAATTGTTCATACGAGCCGCTAGAAGGAGGGCAGCACCGCAAATGCCGGCAGGTCTGCGTCCGCGAGTCATCCAATCCCTATCAAACCGCTGCACCAGCCTCACCGCATCCGTCGCCACCTTGTGCGTCTCCTCCCCAAACTCCAGCAGCGCGGCGAACCTCGAAATATAATGCGACGGGTCCACCAGGGGTAGTCTAAGGTTGAGGGTTTGGACAAGCTGGAGGTAGGTATGACCGAGTTCGAAGACGTTAACTTGGAGAAGGTCGGAGAAATCGATAAGCATGTAGGTTTTCGTCTCCTTCTGCCGGCAAGCGACATAGAGACATACGGCGACGACGTTGAGGCTTTTGCGGCCCTTGGTGAATTTGTGTTCGACGGCGAGGGTGTAGAGACGGGTAGCTGCTAGGCAGACGACCTCGGATAATCGTAGTGCATTGGCGATGCTTTGAATTTTGCGGTTGGCTGYATTGCGGTGAGTAATRRCGCAGGTCAAGKCCACACAGTCGACGCACCATTGGCGATTGTCTGTTCCCGGGACTCACTGCTCCCTCGGTTCCCATAGGGYCCGCTCATACGGGCATGGGCTGTGCAAGCTAAGCGACAAAACATGACTCGGGATGAGATCAGTCACTTACTGGCTCCCTGGGCGACGAAGCTTCCCTGCACCATGGCAGCGCCATTCGAGGTCTCGCCGAAGACGATCTCGTTTACAATCAGGTTTTCCTCGACCACCGTACCACACCCGACGCAGAATCCATTGCCTGCGGCGGTGTCATATTCGATAATCGTGCCTCCACATTCGTTGCATACTGTCTATGGATTTCGTTAGARCCGAAGCAGCRGTACGAGARCTGTACGAAGAGCTAGACGAACCATTGCAGAGCTCAGGCTGCTGGGGAGAATTTCCGTCGAGTTCTGGAGGGATTTATATCGATATTGGGGCTGGTATACTGCTTTGCGCCGTTGTGGGTGTCCTGGACGGGATTTGGATCATCGAGGGGAGGAGATAAGATGCAGGAGAAAAGAGAAAAACGCCGGAGACAAGGGACAGGGCCTTGTCTGTCACATCCAATGTCACAAATCAGTCACTGTCACATTAGAGATAAGATAAGATCCTCTCATGCTATGAGTATCGTATGATCGCAAACAACAGCTCCGACTCGAATACAAAAAACTAGAAGCTCGGCGCCGGTAGCTATGTCTCATCTAGACGCACTGTCCTATGTATAATAATGGTGTAAGTACAAAGTCTTTGCATCTGGAGTATCTTCTCTCCTAACCGCTGCGCGTCCCGATGCACAGCACAGAGCGRCAGAACCATCACGAGGCGCCTTTTCAAGAATCACAGTCATGGTCGCAGTAATCGGGTTGCTCACCGACGCATCTCCTTCCTTGTTGCYGTCGACATGACCCGTGCTCGACGTTCCGTAGGTCCCTGTGGTGATGGTGCGCAGGCAGATGCTGTAAAAAGCCCCAGCCGAAGATGATCTGATCCAAATACCCAGCACACTTGATTCTTGAAGACCTCTGATGGCAAAACCTCTAATACCTCTCGAAGGAAAAGGGAAGAAAGAATGGTTATCCTGTGGCAAAACGAAGGAGGTCAAGTGTTGGAGCGCGGCCTCCATTTGATGCCGGTCAGCGAGATCCGGTCTCACGACAACTACAACTTCATACTGCCTTCGAACACACAAAGGTGATTGTGGGGCGGGGACCGAAGACACGGTTAATATGAAGGAAAAAGGTTCAAGGTTCAAGCTGGGGGAAATGGAATAGGCTATATCTTTGGGAGCCAATAGAGACAGATCGATTGCAAAGTCTGGAGTTGGAGTTTCCAAATCCTCCAAASATTGTTGGGAAGGGAAGGTGATGGGATTAGGGGGTACAGGGCAGGGATATCTCTCTTTGAGTGGAACACTCCATAGAGACATCGAGTTRTCGTGGATAAGTGCGACAAAGGCGCCATTGAAATCGGCCTTTCCAAAAATTAGGAAAAATGGCATTAGTCAGCCTTCCGACCGATGAAAAACCCCATACATACCGCGAAATTCACGGGGAATTTTGGATAAGGCACCAAAATATACTGTCCAATGATGAAGTCCCAGAGGATCCCTCCACCCAGAGTTTCYATGTATACACGACTCGGATGAAGCCATAGCCTCATGCAAGGGAAGCCGATGTCAATCGAGGCCAACTCAACAAAGGTGGCGTCGTGTTCCGCCGGGAAGATATCCAAGATTCTGCCAATAGARARAAAGTCAAGTCAAGGAAGTGGTGATGCAATCTAGTCGAAAAGAGTGGCAAGNCACTTACACTACTTGTTCAATCCTCGCCACTGCCACTCGCAGTTTCCTTTTGTCCACAATGCAAGCCGTAAGTTCGTTCGTCCACATCGGGGACTGYGTTCCCATTACGTGTTCTGAGACCAGGCGCGGGCCTCCGCGATGTGCATCGCCTACAGGGCCAATGTCCCAGAGCCGGAGAGTGTTCGTCTCGGCCGTGAGTAGGAATCTACCTCCAGGAACCAAATGTAGTACTGTCTTGCGCGGCAGAGGGTCACAGAATGCATCCGGCACTTCAGTGGTCGAGATTGGCTGCAGTTCAGYAATGTTCGGCGATCCCTCGGTATCGTTYGCATGATGCTTCTCTATAATYCGCTTCCAGCGATAAGGGCCTAAAGCRGCGCGTTGCAGCGCTCCGAGATCCATTGTATCGAAGGAATATGATGGTTCAAACAGTCCTTCGCGGCGACAGAAGAGGCGGAGAACCGTGACCCAGACACCTTTATCGTTTAATATCGAACGAAGGAGGCAGCATGTCTTCAAAATGTAATCAGGACAATGTCGATTATAGCAAGGAAACCACGCACGGTGCTCAACGATAGGACATCACGAGGCTCCAGCGACGCAATTACCTTGATCCAGAGTTCTATCGGAAAGTCTTCAAGTGACTTGGATTGTTGAGGGGAGAATCGGGCACTGACAGTGGGTTGGGCGTCCATGATGGSKMTCGRKCKGTRYMAGAYKGWKMARGMTSGMTGASSMTSGCTGNTGWTSCCTASYKTTCCCTAGGCSTYKSMGT
>SDEE01000135.1:0-89784 GCA_004126415.1 Candolleomyces aberdarensis | reverse complement strand
TCGTCGGCTTGGCGCAAGAGCTCACTGAAAAAGGATTCGTCTTGCAAGAGCCTGAGGGCGAAGGGGCTGGCACAGGGCAGTAGGTCCCAGGAGTCGATGCAAAATATTTGGGGGTCGTCAACAGTACCCCGATGCAGAGTATTATTACAGCTTTGATAATGCTTAATATGACTTCGTTGTGACTCTGAAGAAGAGACTGAGCAGTACGCTCAGCAAAGATGAGTCCCCAAATGGACAGGAAAACTCACTAGTAGCATTTCGTTAAGAAAAGTCGACATCTGTCGCCATTGACCAATGCGTTTGCTACCTCATGGCGTTCTTTTATCTCCCTCCTGTTCGATTGTCCGCCCCGAGAAGGTTCGCGACTACAGCAGCGCTCTCTTGTTTACGCTTGAGTGATTCATAGAGCGTCTGGATGCTTTTGTTAGCATCTACGAGCAATTGTGCTTCTGTCGGAGGTGTTATCGGTTCTCCTTGAGTTCCAGCTGAAGGCAGCACGGGCAGGGCACCGACACCAGTTGACCGCAGAAGCTGCATGAGGTTATCCAACGCTAGTCTAACCTTCTCAATTTGACCTGCATGAGATTCAGGGTGAGTAGCAGAGATAGAAAGCATGGACGAGCGACGTACGGGAGGTGGTGGCGGGAGATTGTCCAATATGGTAGGCACTCTGGCTTTAGGACCCCATCTCACATTTCAATGGCCCTGATCGGATCGTCATTTGAGGAAATGTACGCTTACATTCCTGAGAGCGCGTCCCTTGCAAGAGCCTGTACTTTGAGGATCTCTTGTTGGACGATGGCAAGGTTCTGCTTGAAGAGAGCAGGCGAGTTCTGGTCTGTGGTGGCTGCCAGTGGGTTTTGTAGGGAAGCTCCTTGGACAGGATTGAAGCCAAAGTTTGGCTGCATTTGGGATGAGTACAAGCTCATTGACGAGTTGGATGGTCCAGCGATAAACTGTTGTGATGAAGAAAGCAACATAGCCCAAGAATAGATGAATGAGAGCAGGAAATGTGATGAATGATGGGCGCGCGCTAGGCCCAAGCGCTTTCTCGTCTGTTTCCATGCTGCCTTCAAGCTCTAGCCTTTGGCCCTCCGAACACTGTGACATATTGAATGCGAAATCGAATCCTTAAATCAGTCACACCGGCGAAAAATCATCGGCTAGCACTTCTCGAGAAGCTACCCTTAGACCACATGAACTATTGGAAGCCTGAGGGCTCGGTTTCTCACCGACCTGCTTCTCGATAAATACAGCAGTTCTGTCTGGATGGCGCAAGCCGCATATCAAGCACCCGACCATTCCTTTTCACTACGACGTCGACAAGGATGAGAGTGGAAAGTTTGGGGTTCATGGTCAGGCTTATATCCTTGCTGGGATTGCTCTTGCCTCTTCTGTCGAGCAGCGTTTCTGCAGCTGTACTCGAGAATTTCCAAGTCACTCAACCTGTCATCGTTCCCAAAGACGCCAAGCAATGTACAATCAAAATTCTACAGTGAGCAGCAACTACCGATATACAGTCTCCCCTGCTAATCTCTTGGCAACAAGACGGGACTTTGCTTTTTCGTACGGCATGTAAGACCTGCACTAGTATACTAAAGGTTCAACGACGACTCAACAATTACCCTCTCCTCTAGCTCAGAAATCGTCCCATATACGTATGTCTTGCCACTGTTTTTGAGTGGACAAAATTATCTGACTTTCTGACGTCGTTATGTAGCCCGCCTCTGGATTGTGGTGAACCTGGTTCTTGGGCTGCTGTCACGCTCAATTTTACTGTTACAAGCAATGGGACGCAATACGATCGCCTGGCCATCTTCACGTTCCAGAACGTCGAGAGTTTGTGCCCTCTTCCTTTGGACGATGCATCGTTCTGACGCTCAACTCACCTCAGTTTGGAGATCTTCTACTCCTGAACCGACTCGGGGCGATGGAATTATCTGGACTTACATCAAGGACGTGACAAGATATACCCCTCTGTTCGCTAAGGATGGCACTTTCATCCTTCAGCTGGATAACATTATCCAGACTGGACTCGATGGTGTTTATTCCAGTGAGTTATTGTCATGTTCCTTTCGATCCTATTGTGTTTACTTGAGCCCGCACCAGCCGTTTTGTACGCGACTTTCTACGCCTCTTCAAAGGAGATCCCACCCGCAAAAACCTCGGATTTGATAGTCCCAATCTCGACATTCAAGAACGATACGGGAAACGCAGCCTCCGTCCCGCCCGGTTTTTCTGTGAGGACCATTCTATCTAACCATGTCAGACTTCTGAGGTCATGACGTGATCCCTAGGTCAACGTCAACTTGCCACAGGACACCGTACAGGTATTCGCGGAATTGTACGCCTCCGGCAATGCTGCCGAAGAGTTTTGGGTGAGCAATTATGTCCTATTCAACATTGAGTTGACCATACCAACGTGCGGAAGTACTACAATGTTGCAAACGAATTCCTCGATGATTTGCCACCTGATACTGCCTATGGACAAGGACCCTTTAGAGAAGTACGCCTCCTCGTTGACGGGCAACTAGCTGGTGTGGCCTTCCCATACATAACCATCTTCACTGGAGGGTTCGTCCCTGCTGTTTGGAGGTGAGTTCTCTGTCGTGTTCCAGTGCTGTTGGTTTGACTCGGGCCAGGCCTATATCATCATATGGGGCGTTGGATCTCCCAACGTACTTCTTGGACCTCACTCCCTTTGCGCCTCTCTTAGCAGACGGGAAGACGCATCAAATTACTATCGATGTTGCCTCCTCTGAGAGTGATCATGCCACCCTCCAGAATTGGTATGTGTCTGGCGTTCTGCAAGTCTTTACAGATCCTTCCAAGAAGCCTACGACGGGAAAGATTACTCGATATTCTGTGAAGCCATTTGCCCAATCAAAGACAACAGGAACTGTCCGAGAAAATGGAGATGTCGTCGTAACCGTTTCAGCAACGCGAAAACTCAGCATAGAAGCCGATGTAGTCAGTGGAAGCGGAAACGTCAATCACGTAGTATGGTCGCAAGCCCTCGAGTTTTCCAATACCCAATATTACTTGGACAATACCAAGCGACAGGTTAGTCGAATCCATGCTGCCGTAGCTTGACCGTCTGATAACAGCCAACCTGGTGACAGAATATCAAACAAACGTCGACTGGACAGTTTATTTCCCGTCATAATGGTGTGCCGAGGGTTATCGATAGGTTCAGTTACCCCATCCAAGTCAATTACACAATCCTGAGTGACGATGGGAATTCATGTAAGAGTTACTTTCTTCAGCGGTGTAGAACTACCTAAAACCGGTGTGTCACAACCCAGGGAAAACCGACTTCGACCACTCTTACGACAGAGATCTCTTACCCCTCCCAATATTAGTTCGCTCTGCCATTGAACAACGGCAGACAGCCGGTCAGTTTCAAACCTTCCACTTCGTCCTCATTGGTCGCTCACACAAACTCCTCTAGTTGGCTTCTACAATCGTGCACCGACCGGAAACTTTGGAAATGGTACCAACAACAACACCTTCAGATATGTGGACTGGAATGGGAACACCTACCGACGTCGAGTAAATGCAGCATATAACAATGTCACCCTCGACGAAGTAAGCGGCACACTTGCACCAGCCTCTGGCGGACAGCATACCAGCCATTTGGGGGAGAATGACAACAGTAGTGTCGACAGCAAGGCGCGCGTACCAGGACGTTCTGTGTAAAGGAGTGTTTGAAGTATCGTCTCACTGTTCGGATTCATATATTATCAAGTTTGCTTCAAATCCTTTGTTCCCAAGAAATTAAACAGGTATACATTATATATGTCGCACATCACGCTAGATCGTTAAGGCTTTAGAAAAGACCGACCACGCGTCCAGTCTCGGGATCGAGACCAACTTCCCAGAATCCTATGAGAGAGAGGTGAGCTACCAATGCGACTTCAGGGACGACAACTGAGACACATACCGGGACGAGTACCGAGACCAGGCATCGTTTGCATGTCTCCAAGGAGGGGATAGAGGAATCCTGCACCCGCAGAGAGACGGACGGCTCGAATAGGAACGGTGAAACCTGTAGAGTATGAGAAGAATTTCAGAGGGTTGGAAACTAATTAAACATACCAGTTGGGACACCCTTAAGCTTGGGGTCATGAGAGAAGGAGTATTGTGTTTTGGCCATGCAAACTGAGACGAATCAACACCGATGGTCGCTAAAACTTAATGGACCATACGACTTACTTGGGAGGTTACCATATCCTTGCCTGGTATAGGTATCAACCTGAGTGCGGGCAAGCTCGCTCAATTCGATGCCGTCAGCTCCGTAGATCTCCTTGCAGATGATCTCAATCTTCTCGTCAATCGACTTGTCGAGATCATAGAGGAACTTGAACTGCGATTCGCCCTCGCAAACGGTCACAACAGCCTCTGCGAGTTCGCGGGCACCTTCGCCTCCCTTGGCCCAGTGGTTGCTGACAACAGCAGCATCAGCACCACCAGCAAGGGCCGCCTCTCGCACCAAAGCGAGCTCAGCGTCAGTGTCGGAGCTGAGAGACCAGGTAAGTATATCTCTCTTGGTGGGATAAAGCTATCACATACGCAAACTGGTTGATAGCAACAATGACCTTGACGCCAAACTTCTTGGAGTTCTGGATGTGCTTGACCAAGTTCTTGGAACCCTCCTTCAAAGTGACGAGATCCTCCTTGGTGTAGGTTTCGTGCAGAGGCTTGCCTGGAGTAACGTCGGGTCCACCGCCATGCATTTTGAGAGCGCGGGTGGTTGCAACGATAACAGTGGCATCGGGCTTCAAACCGCTGGTGCGGCACTTGATGTTGCAGAACTTCTCCATACCCATGTCCGCACCGAAGCCTCCCTCAGTCAGGACATAACCCACGCGCTCAGGACCGTCACCCTCTTCAGTTCCGGCAAGTTTGAGAGCGACCTTGTCAGCGAGGATGGAGGAGTTGCCGTGGGCAATGTTGGCGAACGGTCCTGCATGAACGAACACAGGAGTTCCCTGGAAGGAAGGCGGGGTAAGTCAAGTGCGACAGAACCAATGCAAGGACAACTGTACCTCGAGAGTCTGCATAAGGTTGGGTTTAATGGCATCCTTCATGAGAACGGCGAGAGCACCAGAGACACCGATATCATCAGCAGTAATAGGTTCTCCACGTTTGCTTGTCGCAACGACCATGGCACCAAGACGAGCTTGCATATCTTGCAGACTTGTGGTCAACGCGAGAATGGCCATAACCTCGCTGGCAACAGCAATGTCAAAGCCAGTCTGACGTTCTTGACCTGACTCGGTTGGGTTCTGGCCGATGGTAATCTTGCGCAGGAAGCGATCGTTGGTGTCGAGAACTCGGTTCCAA
This sequence comes from Candolleomyces aberdarensis, assembly GCA_004126415.1. Lineage (NCBI taxonomy): Eukaryota > Fungi > Basidiomycota > Agaricomycetes > Agaricales > Psathyrellaceae > Candolleomyces > Candolleomyces aberdarensis. The sequence continues at coordinate 84,438 of SDEE01000135.1, read as the reverse complement.
GTGATGGTATCTTTGTCAACATCCAGTCGAGCAAAGCGGTTGATTTCCTCTGGAGTCAAATCGTCTGGGTTGGTCTTATCGATACCAAGCTTCTTGAGGCGCTTGAGCATGAGAGGAGCGAACTCGCGCTTGTCCTTCTTGGAGGGAACCAATCGGCTGTAAAGAGCCTATGCCACGAAGATAAACAAGGGTTCATGTATCTAGGGTAGGGGCAACAAACCTTGTCACTCTGAGTAGCTTCGTGGAGTATCCGAGCGTCCAAAGCAGCAGCTGCATACTAGTTGAAGCGTTGCGAACTGGGTAAGAATAAGGTACATACCAAGCAAGTTGTTAGCAGCAGTGACTGCGTGAATATCACCGGTTAAGTGGAGATTGAACTAAAATGGTGTTAAAGACGATATATTTCGCGATGCCTGGAACTCACCTCGTCCATAGGAATAACCTGACTGTATCCACCTCCTGCGGCACCACCCTTGATACCAAATGTAGGTCCTTGACTGGGCTGACGCACGCATGCAAAAGAGGGGCGACCGAGAACAGCACCCAAAGCTTGAGCGAGACCGATGGTAGTCGTGGATTTCCCTTCGCCCAAAGGAGTCGGGGTAATACTGCAAATTAATGAATTCACGACTCGAAAAAAGAGAATAACGACATACCCAGCGACGACGATATATTTCCCATCTTTGCGGTGCTCCAAGCGGTCCAGCACGTCCAAGCTGACCTTGGCCTTGTACTTGCCATAGCTTTCGAGTTCGTCGGGCAGGATTCCAATCTCTTCAGCGAGCTTCGCGACAGGTTTGGGCGTTTGAGCCATAGCAATTTCAATGTCGCTCGGGACGTTTTCCAAAAGCTTCAGTTTAAGGGGCTTGACCTTTTGCTCGCGGCTTTTCTCCCACTGGCGCACGGCAGCTTGAAGAGTATTCTCCATCAACAGGGCGACGGTCATAGGGCCAACACCTCCTGGCACAGGAGTGGTGTGCGAAGCCACGGAGGACGCCGCCGCGTACTCAACATCTCCAACAAGACGTTGCCCTGACTTTTTGCTGGCGTCTAATTGGGCAATGAGATATGGGTAGGTCGGAGATAGGACAGGTGCATTTACCTGGCACATAGTTGATACCAACGTCAATAACAATCGCGCCAGGTTTAATCCAAGAGCCTTTGACGAATTCAGCTTTCCCAATGGCAGCCACCAAAACATCAGCGGTTTTGACCTGTCGCGTCGAAATCAGCAGGCAACCCCAAGAAAATTAGCGAGTCTCATACAATTTCCTCGATGTTTTTCGTGCGGCTATGGCACTGGGTGACAGTGGCATCCTTGCTACGGAGCAAGGCAGCAACGGGACTCCCAACAATGTCGCTTCGTCCTAGTACAACAGCATGCAGACCAGTCAAGGAAACTCCAGTAGATTCTAACAAACGAATGACGCCAGCAGGCGTGCAAGGCGCGAACAGAGGGTCTGCAGCTCGCGACGACAAGTGGCCGATGTTATACGCATGGAATCTGCAAAAAATGTGGAGTGGGACAACGGTCAAAAAAGACCAATATTGGAAAAGAAGCATCAAAACACCCACCCATCGACGTCCTTTTCTGGGCTGATGGCTTCGGTAACTTGCCTTTCGCCATGCGCACCGATATGATCACCGAGAGGCAGCTGGACGAGCACCCCGCTCGTCTTATCGTCGTTGTTGAGCGACCGCACCAAGTCCACAATTTCGTCGGTGGTCGACTCGACGGGGACTTTGATGTGATTAAACTTGATGCCGGCCTCGATCGCAGCTTTGGATTTCATGCGAACGTAGGTGGAAGAGTCAGGACGGTCTCCAGCCTGAATGACGGCCAACTGAGGCTGGAAACGAGGGTGTGTAGCCTGGATCGACTTGGTGCGTAACGCCACATCGTCCCTGATGGTCCTGGAGGTATTGTCAGTTAGGCATTCTCGAAAAAAATAGAGAAAGCCTACCGAGCCAAAGCTGTACCGTCGATGACTTTAGAGCCTCCTGAGCTGGTCATTGTCGAAAGATGTCGGAGAGATAAGATTCGTCCGAGTCTTGCATAAGGCAATAGCATGATCCTGAAGTCCGGTTAACGGAGTCCCGTGCTGTTTTTCTCGGTTTTTTGCGAGAAGGGAATTTTAGGCGAGGAGTGCCTCTGACTGAGAGCTAGCCAGAGCTCTCTCTCAGGTTTCTATTTCTATAATGAAAGGGAGGGGTCCAAGAGGGTCTAGTGAGTACAGGTCATAGAGCACTAGGCGCTTTTTTGTCGTAAAAAAAGACAAAAGTCCGAGTCAGTGAGCGGGCCGTCTGCCAGCAATTCAGCGCTTAGTCAGCCATATTTTCCGCGTACATTTTCTCCGGAAAATAAATATTTTGCTGCTCAACTCAACCCCACGTCATCAAGCCTCCGAAGATGAATCTGTCCTCGTCGTTCCAGCTGCTCCGGACATGCGCTGCCGCGTCCTCTTCGAGAGCGGTGTCCCGACCTGCTCTCAGAGCCTTGCCAGGACGCGTCTCACGACGGTATTACTCGGAAGACAAGGCTGCCGGTGAGCAGGCCAAGGAGGAAGCCAAACCCCAGGAATCGTCGGAGAAGAACGAAATCGCGGAAAAGCTCAAGGCCAAGGAGACTGAAGTCACCGACCTCAAGGTTTGTCTCTGCTCGTTTATTCGTGTCACCGTTGTTCTAACTCTCGCGTCAGAGCCGGCTGCAATACCTCCAGGCTGACTTCCTGAACTTGCAACGGAATGCTGCTAAAGAGAAGGATCAGACCAAAGACTTTGCTATTACACGCTTCGCTTCCGACCTGCTCGAGACGGTCGACGTGCTCGCTATTGCCATCAAGTCGGTACCCCATGCCGCTCTCTCGCCTTCGAATTCTACCTCGTCAACTCCCGCTGGCCTCGACAAGTCCCATGCCGCCTACCTCAAAGACCTCCACACCGGTGTCGACATGACCCACCGAATGCTCCTGCAAACCCTTGCCAAATACCACGTCACGCCCTTTGACCCCACCGGCGAGCAGTTTGACCCAAATCAGCACGAAGCCCTCTACCAGGCTCCAATACCCGGGAAAGAGCCCGGAACTGTCATTGACACGCAAAAGATTGGGTACAAGATCAAGGACCGTGTACTACGAGCAGCACAAGTCGGAGTCGCCCAGGATACCTCATAGCAATTTTTACCCAGACCTCGCACTCGCACTCACTCGCTACCCGCTGACGCTGCTGGACCATGAGTAGTACTGTAATGATAATGCCTATCAAAATTAAGTAGACACGACTAATCTATAACCACAACTCTAGATTTATTGCATATATTAGATTACGACGACTCTATCGGATTTCAACGTCGAACCGGTTTTTGAGTTCGGAAACAACCTGGCCATGGATATCATTGCTTTCCTCGTTCGAGAGAGACCTGGGGTAGGTGTCAGTGACTGGCTGTGAGCATGCTCAATCGGTGGTTCCTACCTATCCATTGAGCGGTAGTTTATGCGGTAGCACAAACTCGTCTTCTGAGTCTTGGGATGCACAAAGTGGTCCAGCTACAGAAGCAGTGATGAGCGAATGAGGTCCTGGTACTACAGGTACTTGACACCCACCCTTTTGACATCCTCTACCAGATCCCCAGCTGTATCCCTGACAAGGTCACAAAAGTCGTTTTCATGAAGCGTTGAATTGGTTGGAAGCCAGAAGCTAACATCCTTGTAGCATGCCGGGTATTTCGAGTAGGGCTTGAACGTTGTGATCTTCCCTGACTGGAACTGGGAATGGAAACGCTCGTCCTCTGTCCAGAATAAACGAATGTCGGGTATCGAAAAGAGGACCATTGCGATTCGCTCAAGGCCTAAACCGAAAGCCCAGCTGATTTTATTTTGCACACCTGTAATACAGAATATGTGAATGAGTGCGACACTTGAGCATGAGGAAAGGGGGACTAACCGGCCGTGTTCAAGGTTGCCTGTACGACAACACCAGAACCAAGGATCTCCAACCACTTCCCTTGGTAGAACACCTCGACCTCAAAGCTGGGGCTCGTGAAGGGGAAGTAGGCTTCAATCCAGCGCACCCTCAACGGTGCCTGGGACGCCCCGCCACCAAACAGCTTGAAGATCATCCCGTTAAGGGACAACTTGAGGTTCTTCGCAACCAACTCTGAGAACACTGGGTCATGCCCAGGCTGCACAGGGTTGGTCGACGAAATATGGGGTACATCTTCAATCACAATGTTGGTGCGGGACAGCTGCGCCTCCAATCTTGCATTGTCCTCCATAACCTCCTTCATTCCGCTCGGCGTCGCGTCAAAAACGCGCGCTCCCTCGACCTGGTGGAAGACGGGGTAATGCGAGCCGTCGATTTCGTCCCGTCGGTACACGTCCGCTGTGAGGAGCCATTTGTCTTCGCCCTTTCGGAACATTTCGACTTCGTGTGCGGAGGTATGGGTGCGCAGCATCATGTCTTTGTTGACATAGTAGCTGTCGGTGACAGCCCGACCAGGGTGGTCTTTTGGGAACGAAAGCTCGTCAAAGTTCTTGAAGGGCGATACGACCGGTGAGAACGAGGAAACATGGGAAAAGTCGGAGAAGTGGCCTTCTATGAGGCCTCGCAGGGTATCCAGAGGATGTGAAGGCTTTGTGTGCAGTCGTAGAGGGATTTTGGAAATGATGGAGGGTGTGACGTTGGTGAATTCGTCCACCGGATACTTGGTGCCTAGGATTTCGACATGTTTTTGGGATAGGCACCGACGGAATGCCAGCTGAGACGGTTGGGGGACGTTGGCAAGCTTGTTGAAGCGCCCGATTCGACCAAGCATGACTTGGGTTAGTTAGAACGTCAGGACGAAGTTCACAAGTGCAAACACTAAGCACTAGCTTTATTACGTAAATCGCATCAAAAAACGTTTGCTTTGACACTCGGAGCGGAACGGAACGGCAAAATTAATAGAAACGTTCGTGAGCAGTGTATTAAAAATCGTCAGACCAATACATATCCTACTAGTACTACATGTCATCACTAACTACCAATGCTATGTACTGATCAATCTTGTCGTGGCGGTCTGAACTCTACTCAGCCGTGTATTTCGTAACAAAAAGAAAACGTAGCAAATGCTACGGCAAATGAAAATAGAGCGAAGAGTCCATGGCTGTCAAAACAAAAAAGGATACAAGAACATAAAGATGATCAACATCGTTTACCACCAATCACCTGGAGGAGCAGGGATACGTCTCGCCGCAGGCCGAGCAGGTGGGCGTACGATGGTTCTTGGTCCTTCATCGCGGATAATTTCGACAGCAGTCGTGCGGGGACTTGATTCCGATGTTGAGGACATAGCAGGTTCAGGAGTAGGGAAAGGGGCAAGACGTGTGCTGGCAGCAGGAGGGAGATTAATAGATTGAGAGTGTATGATGGTTTTGGTGCCATAAGCGTATTCGGAAACGACAATTGGAGGAAGTTCTTGGATCTAAAAAGAAAGACAGAATCAGTGATACGTTCAATTACGGAGATAATGGATGGGACCGCCGGCTATAGACGATGCAGTTGAATGAACCATCACGTGGTAGTGAACGCGTCGCGACGCCTCATAAAAGAACGCGATCGGAGCATTGTATAGCCAGCGGCCCGTAGATGACAAGGGGGACGAAGTAAATGACCGTAGTCCCCCAAGCCCGGACGAAGGAGAGGGGGTATGAAGGACCATACGGACTGGAAAATTGGCAAAGTCGTCGGAGCCTCCCTTCGTCTCAAAGCTCGGAACGGCGCGGAGTGGGCGGCGGTACCTTGGCTTTTCGTTTAGCTCCAACAGGTTCATAAACATATTCCTCCTCGACATGTTGAGGTGGTTCGTTTCCAAAGGCGCTGAGAGTATCTATGAGTATGATGTTACACGGACGATACCAAGAAGGTACACTTACATGAGTTGTTCCATGATCCATGATTCACGACGAGCGGCGTCATGCTCACGGCGGTTGACTTGCTCTTCACGCTTGCTGATGTCGCGCTCGCGCTCAGCAATCTTGAGCTCTCGTTCGATCATGTCTTCGATGCGAGGGCTCTGCCATCCAGGAGGAGTGAGCGAATCCTCCTTGACGATTTCCTTGATGATTGTGTGGGCAGGAGGGGTGACGGTTTCGACGGTGGTGACAGCCATGCATGGGGGGCATGCAAGGGCAGCGGTTGGGGGGATAACGCCACCGGGGGCACCAACAAGAAGCTCAGCTTCACGTCGGGCGACTTCAGCCTCACGATGGGCCACTGCGCTTTCGCGAGTGATGAGGCCCGTGGAGCGCTTGGGGGAGAAGAAGCCTCCGATACCACCGGCCTGCTCGGGAGCGCCAGCTGCAGCACTTCCTCCCCCCGAGGGGAGGGAGAGCATCACAGCAAGGACAGCAAGAACCAAGGAAAGGACGAGGAGAAGGGTGGTGGAGGAGATGGTACGACTGTGGTGGTGGGAGGAGGAAGACCGTTCGCGGTCTCTGTCGCTTCGGTGGCGACGTTCATCGTGGTGAGAGGAAGATTGTCCGGCCATCCTTACTGTGGGGGAGTGAGCAATGGGCCTCAGCAATGGCAGCAAAAATAGACTGACCGCTAATTGAAGAACTAGGCGACAAGGAGGTAGTTGTGGTGGTAGGGCGTAGGATCGACGTGGTGGAAAAAAGAGATGGGGAGAGAAGACGTTAGGTAGCGCAGAAGGTGGAAGGAAGAGAAGATGGGAGAACAAGAGCAAGCGCCAGCGGAGCCTTGATATCTGCTTCCCTTTTCATTGTTCAACCAACACGTGTTGGGTCACGCGCCAAATACACGTGTCACGTGTCGTAACTTTTCCCATTGTATCCGAGCCGACGTCGACCCGAGGACGTGTTTTGTTTGCGCTCCTCAGGCTTTGTACGCCGCCAGCCATGTCGCTCCGACGCCTCGCCCATGAAAATCACGCTGCCACTGTTCCCGGTTCGCCCCGCAGCCCACAAAGCAGCAATGGTGGCCCCGCCCTGCCGTCAACGCCCCGCAACCGAGTCTCCATTGGCGTGTATCGGTCGCCCGCCTCGGCACCCTCGCTTTCTGCCTCTGTCCCATTCGATTGGGAAGCTGTCCGGACACACCAAGCGCCCCCATATGGCACTCCTCTCCAAAGGAAGGCTCGCAAGAGCATGGCCTCGGCCCCCGCCACGCCCAAGACCCCGAGGAAGGCACTCGTTCGCAAAAAGAGTTACTGGCAACGGTGGGTGGCCATCCGCGCAATAGATGTACCGTCTTTAATTATTCTTTTACTCCAGGATGCAAGATCTGCCTTCATCGATCGCTTTCCATCTCTCAATGTTCCCCCAGAACCTACCACTTCCGTCCGCAAGGACTTCGTCGCGACTCATTGCTGGCACGATGCACTTCACCCACTTCTTATTACGTGTCGGTCAATATCGGCGCGCCTCACACTGGGACGACATTTACGTAGAAGACGACGACACCTGGATAGATTGGGTATGTTTTCTCCAACCAATTACAATCGCCCAAACTCAACGCTTTCTGCTATCAGTCCACCCTCTTTACGCTGATCCTCATCGTCGCTGCATTCGGCAACGCCGCTTACCTATTCAGCCGGACGAGGAAATACCACTTCCACCGCAAACAGGACATGATGTCCTCCCCCAACGCCAAATTCGTCTCCAAAGAGTGGGATCAACTCCATGCTCCTACAAAGGCCTTGTGGAAACGTGGTCTACGCACAGGATGGCGCCTATTCGTTATGACATGGAGGTTCCTTCTGAACCTATCACCTCCTCAAAACCTGGCCTATCCCAATTCAAATTCCTCCAAGGTGCAGGAACTGGAGGTGTGGGCGCCTGGCGACCTCGAACTCCAGCTCTTCAGTTTATATTCTCCCGTACACGCCTTCTTGTGGCTTGCTACCAACAGTTCCAACTGGATCATGATGCTGATCAGTATGGGATTGTTGACCATCACAGTGCGTTCTCTTCACATTCTATGCGTCGATGCCGCAGTCTCTAATCACCCTGGTTCCAGCTAAATCTACTAATATTCACCTACAAGACACTGATTAAAGATAAAGAGCTCATTGCAGCAGAAGTAATGACCGAGTACAACGAAGGAGTAAGTAATTTTTCATTTAACGAGTCCATGGTGCTAATAATGCTTCCAGTTTGTCTATCCTCGCATGAATCCCGTTCGACACGATGTCGGTGTAATGACACACGAGTCCGAGATAGTGAATATCTGGTAGATATATACCCACAAACTCATGTATATACCCTGCTTCTTGGGTCACTCACAAGCTCATGTATATGCCCTATTTCTTGGGTCACTCTTCGCTTGAACCCCCTATGAACATGGCTAAGGAAACGAGAATGAGGAGAGGGAGCTTCGTCTGCAGAGCCGCCCAAAGAAAGTAAAAATACAAAAAAGTGCCCATATCGAGAATCGAACTCGAGACCCTTGCATAACCGTTATCCACATAAGTACAATGCTCTACCGACTGAGCTATACGGGCATTGCAGAACTAGCGAATTAGAGCAACATGAACCGGACGTCAAAGCGGGCCTTTAACTTGCTGGTTAGAGGTCGTTTTCTTGGCGTTTCGCGAAAAGAGGGGGGGCATAAAACGCAAAAATAGCCTTGAAATTCTCAAACAGAGATACTCGACGTCGGAGAGTCCTCGGCACACGTTCCACCCGAGAACTGCACAAATCTCGTCCCAATCCTTCTCCCTTGCTCCGGCGAGTGGGTGATCCAAACCAATGCCCGAAGGGTGGATAGCTCAGAGTTCAGCCTGTTTGTTAGGAACTCTTCAACTCGCAATGCTGACTCCGAGTCTAACGCCGAAGTTGGTTCTGCGTAAGGACGAGTGCGCAGTCAGCCTTGCACGCAGCATGGAGGCAGAGTTGGAAAGGATCACTCACCGTCGAGGAGGAGGACCTCTGCGGTATCCAGCGCAATCGCTGCTGCTAGTAATAATCTTTGAGCCTCACCGCCACTCAGGTGGGACCACGCCCTGTCCCAGAGCTTGGAAGATGTACTCCAGCCGCTGGCGATGTCTGTAGCGCGCTGAAGGACGGTGTCGAAGTCGTCTCCTGAAGCTCTGAGATGAGCTTGGTGGGTGTTGAGGTTCAGTATCGTTCGGAGGAAGTCACTGGGAGTTCCGGGTAGCAGCGACGGCCTCTGTGGGACATACAGAACTCTGGTTCTGAACAAAGGGATGCCTGCGAGCCAACAAGATGAGTTTGGCTCCTTTTTCTAGATCCAACTCCTGACATACCAACTTGCAAAGGAGTTCTTCAGGCATGATATCAGCTATCGGTTGTGTGCGAACAAGGGTAGAAAGTGAGCTCACTTTCCGCGATACAGAATATGTCCTTGGTGAACTACCAAATGGGCGATGCACTTTAACAAGGTGCTCTTTCCCGTTCCACTTTTTCCATGGAGCACGACGACGTCACCTGCGATTCGGTCAGGATCTATCGCTTCTCTATACACACGCGGGGCCTAAAAGACGACGAACCTTCGTAAATCTTCAAATTGATATCGTCGAAGAGTATGTCTCCGTTCTCGATAGTCTGAGAGACTTCGACGAGCTCGAGCAGTGGTGAAGGCATGATGCAAGGTATACCTCGCCTAGAACACGTGCGGAGCGCTTAAATAGCATCATAATTCGAAGTTCAGTGAGCGCTCGACAAAATAATGCACAATAAGGTGCTGTGGATCTATGGTGAGTGAGTAGCGGGGATAGCGATGGTAGTATTAGGGAAAACAATTAAGGTANNATGACAGTCTAATTATTGCATCTCAGGTGGGTAGCCCATCTCCTCAGGTGTCAAGCTAGTTCCCTCAATCATCACACCAACGCCAACCTTGGCTGCGTTCTAAGAGCGGAGTAAGCAAATGACCAAACCATCATACGCTAGAGATGACATACCTTGAAGTGATCGATCTCTCCTGCAACAAGGAAGGAGAAGGTAGGAGTGAATCGCTGTTCCAGCAACGCAGACACTTTTCCTGTCGAGTCCAACTGCGCCTTGAAAGATGCAGCCCGAAGGTCGTATTTGGCACCAAGGGTGGCAATTGCGTCACGGCGAGTGGGAGTAGCCACAACCTGGAGCTCAGCAGCAGCCTCGACGCGCTCACTGAGCTTTTGCCAGTAGGTAGCGGTCATAACACCAGCGCCCTGGAGCTGGGTGGTTGCAATCCAGCTTTTGTCGCTGCTAGTGTACCTAGCAAGGTAGGATGTTATTTGTTCGCTTGTATCGGGAGTTGGCCGTTGGAAAACGGATTCGACACCGAGCGCCAGGTTTTTGGTGAAGGATTGCAGATAGCTTCCGACATAGATTCCGGTCAAGTCAGTTGGCCAGGGGTTGATGGCTTTAAGGTTCACGTTGAAGTCTGCACCCTGGTATTCCTGCTCGGCCTGGATCATGTTGTGACCAACTTGCTGGGAAAACTGCATAGGGGAGAGGTGATGAGATGGCGAACAGAGATTCGAGAGAACCAAATTACCTGTGCATGGAACTTGGTGACGTTGTTTGGTGACCAACCACGGTTGAAGCGACCGTTGACGTTGCCTTCGTGGTCAACGCCACCCTGCATGAAAACCTAGAGGGCTGTGAGCCTATGCGCTGGCACGACAGCTTGATACACATACGGAGGGAGTTGCATAAATGGCAGTAAAGTTGTACGAAGGAGGCGCTGTCTGGGAGCCAAGTGCAAACGAATGCGTCGCCTGGAACAAGGGATTCATGGAGAAGGTCTTGGTAATGTCGGCTCTTGCACCATCGAAAATGTAGGTGGAGAGGTGTGTCGCTGTTGTACGTTCAGAAACGGCCAGTGAATGAGAGGGAAGGAGACTCACCCTTGACCTCCTTGCCAAGGCTTTCAACGGAGCCAGGATGTGGCAGCCCCAGGTCTCTCCGCCATGACGCGAAACGGTCGTACGCGTTGAAGAAGGGGGAAATGGGGTTGAAGTAGGAGGTTGCTACTACTGGAACGGGGGGCGACGGTGGGGCCGGGGGAGGAGCAGGCTTTTCGTCGATGGATGCCATTGCTTGCCTTGCCAGAGTTGGTCACAGAGAACCCAATACGTATGCGGTACAGCGCACACTTTCGTCGGCCATGGAAAAAACGGAGCCAAACATGTGCAAGCAGACAGCCGATGGACAAGCCGAATGTCGGACTCGGTCCAACCCTGACATGATGATTTCATGGCGCTAGTCTTGCAGCTCTCGAGTGAAGTATTTTGGCTCTGGAAAAGTCTGGCAACTGGCATCCTAGCATTCGTTCAGTCTGATTCTGCTCCACAAATTGGCCGATTAAAAAATATTTCTCGCTTCCATAGCACCCATGGCCTCGCCTAATCAAACTTCCACCCTNNTCCGGCCCCATNCCTCGCTATCGCGGGYATGGGGAGGATGSAATCCGCTGTTTCTAATTATGTCGCTGTTACTAGGTCTCTAGAAAAAAATTGGCTTCTGGCCTGGTGCCCGGTCTCATCTCCCCTTTCTACTGCGATCTACTGTGCCTCTGGCCCTTCCTTGGAGAGGAACATGGCCATTTCGTTTCCTTCTGTCTTGTCCTGTCCTTCGGGAAGGCGGATCGCTCTCCTACCTTTTTGCGTCATCGTGTGTCTCTTTGCTTCTGCTCGTGGCATGGTGCTCACTAGTCGAGACAGATTTCTGCCCACTTGATAATTGGCTTCTTCGCAGATGACTATCGACCGGTGAAAAACCTCATCGGTCTCCACCAACAGTCTTCAGCCCAAGTGCCTTCTCGGCTGATAAGCCCCAGCATTGACGGTGCACCCGTCCTGGCAAACGCGACGKTTTGTCATGCTCTGCAGGAACAACGAGTTGGAAGGCGTCATATCTAGCATTCGACAAATCGAAGACCGGTTCAACAAGAATTATCGATATCCATGGGTGCTTCTCAACGACCAACTTTTTACTCAAGCGTTCAAAGAGTGAGCTCATCGTCGTCTCTGCGTTTGCTCGCCTGCTGATACTGCTGTGGAAGGCGGGTGGCTGTTATCACGGACTCTCCTATATCTTTCGGGCAGGTACCCGCGGAGCACTGGAATCAGCCTTCATGGATCGACGAAGAGAAAGCTTCGGCTGAACGGGCAAAGATGGCCGCTCAAGGTATCGTTTATGCAGGTATGTGGACCGCGATTTTGCGAAAGTCTCTTTCTAATATCATATTTGAAGGAAGCGTTCCGTAAGGCTAGCCATTGAGAAGGAACACCACATATCTCACTACCTGATTTATTTCAGTTATCGGAATATGTGTCGCTTCAACTCGGGAGTGAGTCGACGTGTTGCTTTGGGAAATTTATCGGTCGGCTTATCCGTCATTTCAGTTCTTTTATCGCCATGAACTCCTCCAAGCATACCGGTACTACTGGAGGTAAGTTATTTCTCGCTATTCTGGAAGGCTCTCGCGTTTATATCCTTACAGGATCGAGTAAGTTGCTATCTTGGTATGGAATCGAACCTGGCCCCTGAGCGATAATTCCTAGGCCGAGCGTCGGGTACTTCTGCGATCTCAATTACGACCCCTTCAAGTTCATGGAGGATAGTAACAAAGTTTATGGTACTCGATTTGATCTTCTACTAATTACACATCTTCTCATTCTCTTCAGGCTTTACTATCTCTCTGGTAGAATGGCCGCAGACTATTCCAACACTATGGGACGCCGTCAAAGGTATAGTATACCCCACTTCACCGATTGTCGGCTTCTCATCGGGCTCGTTAGAATTCCTTGCCGACAATCCCAAGGCGCTGCACCCTCAACATGCTCGAAGCTTTGTGAGCGACAGTTCTGGGAGAGACTACAATCTATGCCACTGTACGTCGATTTGTTCGTATCGTTTTCCTTACCTGATGGAACCAGTTTGGAGCAACTTTGAAATCGCCGACATGGACTTTTGGAGAGGGGAAGTCTATACCAAATTCTATGAATTTCTTGAATCCAAAGGCGGTTTCTACTACGAGGTGGGTTTCAGCTTTCTTTCAACCTGTTCACACCCACTCATGTTGAATGCAGAGATGGGGAGATGCGCCTGTCCACAGCATTGCAATCTCTCTCTTTGCTGCCAGGGAACAGCTGCACTTTTTCAACGATATTGGTTATCGGCACGAAGGCTTCCAGCATTGCCCCGTGGGAGAAGACTGGCATAATGGCCACTGTTCCTGCAACCCTCAGGACACTTTCGGTGAGCATTCTCCGTCTGAGAATTCCACGCGTCGGGTGCGGTCTCAACAATCTCAACGCAGACCACCACTACAACTCGTGTACAAGGAAGTATCTCGACTTGTTTCCTGAAAGAAACTGGAGTGAACCGAATAATCGACAGAGAAGGGCAGACTTTAGAACTTCTGTATAGTAGTAGAGCCCAAGTTGTGTTAATTGTAGATGGGAATGCGGTGTCGCGGGATAGCTTTGTCAGCAGTGATAGTATTGGGTGCCAAGCGGGGACAGGATTTCTTCTCCTCCATCGTTCAAGTTTCTAGCTGCTGGCCGTCATCCAAGATGATGACCCCAATGCGCTACGTTTTTCTGGTGCTGGGCATCATCATCAGTCTTCATTATATCCTCTCCTTCACCCATGAAGGCTACGGACGTGCAACCTCCATCTCCACTATCAAGGACCGCATCACCAGTCCCAAGGTTCCACCATACAAGGTTCCTCTGGCAGACGACTATTATGTCAAGAAGAACACCACCTCTCCCCAGGGACGTCGTGCAAATGCGACCGTCGTAATGCTAGGTAAGTCCATTGCGCCCACCTCAATCCGCAGCCGCAGCACCGGGCTTACGCCGACACCAGCACGCAATGGTGATATCAACGGTGTCACTAGCAGCATCAAGCAGCTCGAGGACCGATGGAACAACAAGTTCCACTACCCATACGTCTTCTTAAACGATGAAGAGTTTACTCAAGAGTTCAAGGAGTAAGTCCCCTTCCTGATGTGTTTTCTCCTCAGTAGCAGAATTTGAACATTTGTGGTCAGCCGTGTCAAAACCATCACAGAGTCGGAAGTCTACTTTGGTCTCATCCCTCGCGATCACTGGAACCAGCCCGAGTGGATTGACGAGGAGAAGGCTACCAAGGCGCGAGAGGACATGGTCAAGAATAATGTCATTTATGGAGGTTCGTTCGTTTAGTAGCGCTCTTGATTTCCCTCTGATTCCAGCTCACCAATCTTCAGGAAGCGTCCCGTAAGTCAAGGTCTATGCCCACGCCAAGCAGACCGCTCAGTGTTTTCTCTAGCTATCGTAACATGTGCCGATACAACTCTGGGGTCAGTTCAAGCGCTTCCCTCGATGACCACGCGCTCACATCTTCCCCTTTCGGCAGTTCTTCTACCGTCACGAGCTCATGCAGCAATTCAAATACTACTGGAGGTCAGTTTTCTCTAATTCAGCTTCGAGTTCTAACGGATGCTCATGCCCGTCCCCTTTGCAGAGTCGAGTGAGCGCCTCGTTCATGTGTCCTCTTGCACAGGTCATTGATCGTTTCGAACCAGACCTGACATCAAGTTCTTCTGTGATATCGATTATGACCCATTCCTCGTGATGCAAGACCAGAACAAAGTTTACGGTATGTCATCACCGCTCTGTTTGCAGAACGGCTTTTTCTCATCCATTTATTCTCAGGCTTCACCATCTCTCTTTACGAATACGAGGCGACCATCCCAACGCTATGGAAAACCGTAAAAGGTTAGAAATGAGGTCACTAAATTTTCCCCTGAATTCCCTTCTCACAAAGAATCATATAGAGTTCACCACCAAACACCCGGAACTTGTCACCGAAGGCAACGCAATGTCCTTCATCTCTGACGACGGAGGCTCCACTTACAATCGTTGCCACTGTACGTTCTTTTTTTCTCACCATTCAGTTAGTACACATAAATGACGTCGTCTCCTCTCCACTATAGTCTGGAGTAACTTCGAAATCGCCGACATGGACCTCTGGAGAGGCGAAGCCTACATGAAGTTCTTCAACTTCCTCGACGAGAATGGTGGCTTCTATTACGAGGTTTGTCTTGAATTTCAGTGTCCTCNTTTTTTTACTCTCCACTAATCCGGATAATTTACTACTAGCGTTGGGGTGACGCACCCGTGCACAGTCTTGGTGCTGCACTCTTCGCCAAGAAGGAGCAAATTGTAAGCCCGTGATCACCATAAGCATTCCGGACTCCTTCGGGGGTTTTCTGACCACCTTTTCTTTCCATCTAGCATTTCTTCAACGACATCGGGTATCGGCACGAACCTTTCCAGCACTGCCCGCAAGGCAACGCACATAAGAAGGGCAAATGCTATTGCGATCCAAAGCAGAACTTTGGTATGCTTGCTTCTCTCTCTATCTATATTGGATGCGGTTTTTCTGATTGATTGGTTGCAGATCGTGAATGGTATTCTTGCTTGAATCGCTATGACAAGATGTTCTTCTAGACTTGCTGGGCCGGTGTACCAATACGATATTTATTCAATTAGTTCTCGAACGCTATCTCCTACTGTAGTGCAATCTGTCATCGACTTGTCAGATTCTAGTGGAATCCTGGACTCGTAAAATACTTGTGTAGTCCGTCTGCAATATTATTGCGTTCGTTCGTTTCGAATTACGAGGTATCTAAAGTTTGAACAAACTGCGACGCGTACGGTCTGGCCGGAAGATCGCCTGAGTTGCATGCCGAAGGTGATCGCTCCCGCTCTCAACGGGTAGCGAAGAAATGCCGTCTTGCTCTCGTACCCTGCGGCCTTGCGAACTCGCCCGCTCCAACTCCTCTCGTCTTGAGTCAACGCTTACCCAAAATCATCCTGTTGAAGGAATGACCGGCAGACTCCGCGGTCTGAAGACCCTACCTCAAACAAGAAATGACGACTCCATGACGTTCTCTCGACATCGGCATAAACAATATATCATAGAATAGACTGTGAGTAGTATTGAAACTATGAAAAGGTGTATAAGCACTAGCGAAATACGAAAAGCAAGTACAAGCGGCACACATACCGAATCATACAGTCTAGTCCAATGCGACCCTAACGAAGACGCAATCAGACGCTCGACGTGATCTCCTACCGAGGAGTGTGTCAGAGTAGGTTGGAAGCGATCCCTGAGTTGGTTAGCAGTCTGTTCCCCTGAAATCACGAAGCAGGGGAAAGCCGAGTCTGAAGGAGTTCCATCAATTTATATTCCCAAGCCAGCAGTTACGGTTGTGGGGCTCACCTTTCTGCATCAGCTCAACCAAGGCTGGTAGAAGATTCAATTAGGCTTGGCCAGAGCAAAGGTGGGTAAGTCAACTCACTGATAATCCGGTCGCAGTGTTTACGAGCAACCTCAAACCCATGCCTAAATAGCCGTTTGAACTCAAGGAACGCGGGACCGTCTACGCCTCCAAGGACTTGAAGATATTCCAGTGGGAACTTGAAAGGAGCTGCTTCAAACCCAATATTCCCTGGTGTGTTACTCAAAATAAAGCCAAAGTCGATATGAACCAAGTGACCATCCCGATCCAATAGAATATTTCCATTGTGACGGTCTTTCACTTGGAGGAGGTAGGTGACGAGAGAGTAGCCCGCGAGAGATTTGGCGAAATTTCTCTGTGCTCGAGCGAACTTGGCCGACGAGGGGTCACCGTATGTCTAGAGTTATCAAGAGTGAGCCAAGGACGCACGAAAAGGACTCTACTATAAGGTTACCCACGGAGATGAAGTGGTCCAGCAGCGTGACGTGACCCAAACGGCCTTCTGCAAGCCGCTTAGCATATTCAGCTTTTTTGATTGAATGTATCGATACGGAGTCCTTGATCGTTTCAATCAACCCTGAAGTGCTACCAGTAATCATGATACGGAAGCTAAGTGGAGAAAATAAGTTTCTGGTAGCGCGGTATAAGGAGAACATTGCTGACTGTTTGACCCAACATCCGCATTTCTCCTCCGCCCATATACTTTGGAACTCGCGAATGAGTTGTACAGCAAGCTGTTCTTGCCGCAGATCTCCGCCAGTCTTCACGATTACTGACATACAATCCCACCGAGCTATTACAAAGGAAAATGAGAAAAGGCGCGAATATCAGTAGGCAGAAACTTACCTAAATGACCATACGGTGAACTTTGCCGTATACGACTCTGTGAAGAAAGGGTTGAGCAAGGGAAAGTAATGTCCATCCATGGTAACCTACCTTCTTCGCGGCCCAAGATTCGCTGAACACAACGGCTGAAGGATCAACCTTATTCAGCTCACGACGAATGATGCTCTCATCCTCCACCGATTTCGAACTCCCGCTCGTCTCGCCCATCTGGCTCATAAAGAAGCCATCACTCTCTCTCATGCGCGCCATTCGTTCCTCTTCCAACGACAACATTTCTTTCATAATGCGGTCCCGAATGGCAGCGGTTTCTGCATGGTTGATCCTCAGTCTACTCGGAGTAATCTGAGATTGATCCAATCCAATGGAAAGAGAGCGCTTCGCTCTTGACGAGTCTGTGGCATCAGTTGGGACACGGTACGCAACCTAAGAAAAGTGCGACATACTAGATGCGTCTGCTTGTCCGTCAGGACGGGGTGAAGCGTTCGTGAGGTCGTCTCTAGCAAGACCAGCATTGAGCTGGGCCAACATAATAGCAGCTGTACGCATGCGCTCAGAATATTCGTCGAGGGAAAGTACTTTGGGGGAGCCATCTAGTTCCCCGGAGTCTGGTGTGGTTGGATCCGGAGAATGTGACGGGGAAGGTCGGATATGAGGGGAAGAAAGATACGATGCTGACTGCGGGATTGGGGTTGAACGTGACCAAGCCACCAAGTCAAGTTCCTTGTTCTTTGGCGTAGGGGGCAGGACGATCGAATCTGATATGTCAATCATCTTGCTGAGTAGTGGTTGGTCATTTCCATAGAGTTGTTCAACAAGATCAATCTCTTCGTCGGAATCAGGTTCGGAAGGGCCGGCTGATACAGGGGTAGGTGGGTCGACGGACACGCTGCTTTGTGGCTCGCTTTGAAGCTCTGGTTGTACAGATACATCAAAGTCCTGAGAGGGTCCTGACGTCGCTGGAGTGAACGGCACCGAAGACGAAGGTACTGAATCTGACAGGCCCCTCTTGTTATTTTTTTTCATAACGAGGTTGCGGAGAACCTCCTTGTTCGACTTCTTCTCCGGTTCAAAGTCAAGATCATCGTGTAAGACTTCCACCAACAGCAAGAATGGGGCTCTTTCGGCAGAGTTCAAAACTACGCTCTCCCCTGGTGGTATACGAACTATCCGGTGGTGTGGATGAGCTCCTTCTTCCCCCCGAGGAGTATCTGATCCAGGGCACCATAGAGGCAGGCACACCTAGACGGATGGTCATTGATAAAAGGGGAGCCGAGCTTGATTGGGCTACTTACCTCAGCCGGCAGCCTGTGGTTGAGAGCTGTGAGTTCGGCTCTGAGGGCGCTGACACGAGCAGGCCGTGGAATAATTAGCAGTCGATTGCAGATGTTCTCCAAATTAAGCAAAAATTGGACCTTTGGAACGAGTTAGTTAACTAAAGAGAGGCATTGCGGTACACCTTACCTCGGAATGACAAAAGTGATTACGAAGTAATTGCGCTTGTGACTCTGGGTCATACTTCTCAAGTAATAGGTCAGCAGGATTCACCATAGCTGATCGCAAGGGTGTGCGTGAGGAGAAGAGGGCGGAAGGAATAGATGGGGACGATTGGTATGGGATGGAGAAGGGTACTGCATCGTGTTGCCCTAATGGATCTTCAGACGCTCTCGACTTTCGTACTGTCTGTAGATGCAAAGGCAATGCCGGGACAGTCTGTGCACCGGCAACTGTTTGCCTTCTAGCCAACAACTCGGATCTTGGGACAGTTGGAGTCTTCTGGGTGAACACGGTGGGAGTGAAGGGATCGTCGGCAGTAGAAGGCGTTTCGGGGTCGTCATGTTCATCGTAGTCTGCAATCGATTGGGATGGAGATGATTGAATGGGAGCAAAATCATCTTCTGATTTTGCTTGCGAGATGCCTCGATGGTTGGTTTCGTCCTCTGCTCTGCCTTGGTCAATGGCAATTTGGCCCATGTACTTGGTTAACTGGGGCATGGCAGGGACTCCGGCAAGCAAGGCTCCGATGCCAATTATCACGGGCTCTGGGTGATGTTTGATCTTTCTCCTGCGCAGGTTGGAGAGTATATTCATCGCAAAATAAGGACCAGTAGCAGTCGAAGTCAGATCGCTGAATATGATTTCATGGCATTTCAACAAAACTCGCTGGCAAACGGCAAAGGAGGGCGAATCACGTCGTGCGACAGAGAGGTCATTGAGGGCGGCTTGCATGAACCATAGCGTCTGTTAATTGGGGTCACTGGATTGCGGAGGACGGAGTGTGTCCACGAGTACGCACAATGAGGGCGATATGTGTTGAGCGTTGGGCAGTCTCAACCACGAAGCACTCGAGAGCCCTGGATTTTGTGGGCCGGGTTATGAGAAGATGACTATGTAGGGGGTAAGCGGGGCAAGACACGGAATGGAGAGCAAGATCACCATATGAAACCCCACACATCTGTCAACTCGTGGACATCGAGGTCCTTGAGGCGGTGGGTGAGGTAGTAGGTGATCCCGATATTGTCTGCATAGAGCAGCAGATATTTCAGGGCGACATGGACGGAGAAGAAGGAGGGCGAAAGGAAGAGACGGAGAAGGAGGGCATGCGAGGACATCGCGGAAGGCAACCCTCCACAACATTTCTGAAATCGCAAAGTCAGTGGATCACGCGCCTTCCTATTTCGAACACGCGACACGACACGTCGCCAGAATCTCTCTCCTCTCCTCCTCCATGAAGGGTCTATTTTCCTCCCTGTTTCTCTGTCTGGGCCTCGTCTATGCCCAGCAGGACTCGCTCAAAAAGCTGACAGAGCTTGCAGCAGCAGGAAACGGCGTTATTCACCTCGACAGCCAGTCCTTCGACCTCCTGACATCACCCAAGCGAACATGGTCGGCCTCCATCCAGTTCACCGCCCTCAGCAAGAACAGGAACTGTGTGCCTTGCAAGTGAGTAAATCTGGCTGTATCTGTGCAGCCAGCCTCTCATTTCTCTTCAGAGAATTCGACCCGGCGTTCAGTACCGTCGGCAAAGCCTGGTCATCCGTCCAAGCCAGCGACCGAGATCAGCACTTCTTTGCGACGCTGGACTTTGACAATGCCCCGAATGTCTTCCAAAAGCTGTCTCTGGCTTCAGCACCAGTGGTCTTTGCCTACCCTGCTGCTGATGGTCCTCGAAAGCCCGCAAGCGGTCGAACCGCGCCCACTAAATACGACTTCCAAGAGTAAGTCCCACAATGACCATGCATATTTCATGGCTATTCTAACATCTCATTTCCAGTGGCTTCGACGCTGGTCCACTCGCACAACACCTCTCCAAATTCACACCTGTCCCTATTCCTTACAAAGCACCCATCGACTGGGCGAAGTGGTTCACAACGGCAATTGCAATCATCGGTGTCGGTTCCTTCCTCAGGCTTGCCGCTCCCGTCGTCTTCACTCGTTGGACTTGGGCATTCGGCTCTGTCATCGTCATGCTCATCATGACCGGCGGCTACATGTTCACCCGAATTAGAGGCGTTCCGTACGTTGGCAGAGACGGGAACTGGATCGCCGCCGGCTTCAGCAACCAGTACGGCCAAGAAGTCCACGTCGTCGCCTTCGTTTGTGCGTTTCCTATAGTATCTCTATGCTCAAGAGGCGCTTACTTACGCTTCGAGAACAGATGGTTTGCTTGCGTTCTCCTTCGTCATGCTCACCTTGATTGTGCCATACCAAACTTCTCCTGCCAAGCAGAGGATGCAAGTCTACCTCTGGGGAGCAGTCGTCATCATCATCTACTCCGTGTTGGTTTCGCTCTTCCGTGTGAAGAACCGTGGTACGTCTTTCCTCTCCGCCGTTCGTTTTTGGATTCTGTGTCCTCACCAACTGCCATTCACTTTCAGGGTACCCTTACAAACTCCTCTTGTAATTATACGTATGCGGGATTCGTTGCCAATCAAGACCATTTCTGTTAGCAGTTTATGATAGATGATAAATTGAGAGAGGAGTGCGATAAGAATTAAACTAAGAAGTATTGTCTATGAGCTAGGATTCTCTTGCTGGAAAACATCCACGTAACGACTTCGTACGTTCTTCTTCGTCGCTTGCGAACGCGGCCGACTACCAGGAGGTCCCGGGGGTCCTATGGAAGCAGCAGAAGGTGGCCTAGCAGAGGGTGGCCTACTTCCCATTGGAGGGGGAGTCGCACCGGTATCTGAAGGGACGAGGCTCGAGCGGACTCTCCCATTACCGTCAGAGGTGCTAGTAAAGTCCATCGCAGACGCAGCCCGGGCGATACCTTGAGGCGGCGCACTGCTGCTAGGATGAGGTGGGCGCATCAAAGCTGCCTTCGATGGGGAAGCGGTGGCCGCTCTTGGGGGTGGAGGGGGAGGCGTTGGTTTGGCTGCTTCAGCACCGGCCTGAATGAACAGAAAAGTGAGTACAGATGACGAAAAACGAGTGAATACCGAATCTGACCTGCTTGTTCACCCAGCGTTTCAAGTCTTTATCGTAATAGAAACTATTTTCTTGGCCCAATTTGACTTGGACCGGGCCACTTCCGCCTTCACTGGTGCTACCTTTCCACCATCTGCTCAACCAGCCTCCATTAGCAGCAGGTTGCTGTCCTATCGTTTCGGCGCCAAATCAATATCTGTTCTCCTTTTCAAACAACGAAAGGAAACGTTACCTAGTTGGGTGCCAGCTGGTGGTTCGGTTTTAGGAGCGGGAGCCGGTTCAGAGGGTTTCGCTGGCTCTTCCTTAGCTTCCTCCGAAGGAGGTGGTCTCGTGCTGGGTTTCTTGTTGCCAAAGCCCAAATCTTCCTCGTCATCCTCTCCATAATCTTGAACCCTTGTCTGGGCTGGCGGTGCCGACGCGGCTTTCGGATGGAATCCATACGGTTCATTGTCCATGAGGGATATAAACCCGCCGCCACCAGATTCCGGGACGGCGGGTTGCTCCACCTGCATAAAGGTCGCTGCAGTGGGTGTCTGAGTGTGACCACTGCTATAATCCCACCACGAAGATCCCTGGCCCTGAACAGGTGTTTCGAGCTCGCCATCAGGAGAAGGCTTGGTGTCTGTCGACAAAGTGCGGGAATGCTGTCTGGCAGCGTTGACTTTCGGATGCGCGGCGGTGTTCAATGCCAGTGCTGGGGTACTGTAGTTGGGGTGGTTCCCGTATCCAAAGGCTGGAGCAGGCGATTGCCTACCCGGCTTGTGGTCCCGGAGATAGTCGATGGCAGAACTAGCTCTGTCAATAGGTTGCTGAGGTGGAACGAAAGACGAAGACATAGCCATTGCTGAAGAGGTGCGGTGCGGCGGAGCATACGGATTACTATGCGTCGGCTGTGGTGAGGACCGCGCAGACGGCGTATTGGAGATGGTACTATAGTGAGCAAAGGGACCATCAAAGGTACGCTGAGCAGCCTTCTTGCTCTCTTCTTCTTCTGGGATTTCACCATCCCCGTCGCCTGTGACAAGCTTGGTGAAGCGACCTTCAAGCCATCCGCCAATGGTATCAAGACTAGGTTTGCTTATTTTGGCCCCGATCCATGAAGCCGACTTTTCGGAGAGTGAAACGCCGTTTATCCGTTCAGTCAAATCCTTCAACTGGCCCACAAAGGTTGGATTGAAGTAAGGGGAGCCTTTCCCAAGACTTGCCGAAATCGCCTCCACATACCTATGGGAGTGTTCAGCTTGCTATTAGGTTAACTTCAATTATGAGTCACTTACCGATTGGCCAGCGCAATCTCCCCCGTCTCTGCTAAAGCGAATGCCCGAAGTAACCGGTACGGCTGAAGATGAGGGATGCCAGCGAACGGTTCTTGCCCCTTCGCAACAGTTGGCAAAGACAGCGCAAACTCCAGAATTTCTGAGAGGATGAAGACGTCTGGATCTTTGGAGAAAAGCGGGTTGAGCAGTGGCGGCTTGCTTCCAAGCACGGTAATACGAGCAGCCGGGGAACCAACTCCGGCCAATGGAGACGTTTGAGGAGAGAGCAGATAGCTAGAAAATAGGTCGTGAGCAAACAACATCAATCGACAATCGAGAACTTACCATGCGTGTGCCGCTTCAACCCAACCATAGCTCAATAGCTGGTCGCCTAAAGCTGTCAGGGCTGATGACGCATCTTGGGACAATGGACACGAAATCATCATCGCAGCAGTCTCTTTCCACTGTGACAACGATGGTGGTGTAGCCTGCGTGAAGGAAGCTGGTGGGAAAGCGGGGGTTCTCGGGGTTGTCGATGGGACCATCATGCTAGGGGGTTGAAGTCCGCTGGCCAGTGAGATCAGTTTGGTAGGCACTAACTCCTTGACTACGCGGGGATTCAGTATAGAGCTTGTATTGTCAGAGAAAATCACTGACCTGCAGTAGCTCCTTGTCCGCTGAATAAACTATAAGCAGCCCTCAAACCTTCGCGCCTAGTGGGCGCCTGTTTCAAGGGGTTGCTCCCGGGAAGCTTAGCCGCAGAATGGGGAGGATCATCTTGGGACGCCAGTTCGGTGTGGATGAAGTCGTTTACGACCTCCTTCCAGGCCTCCTTATCAATGCTACTGGCTATCACCATGGCATGCGCCCACAACTTCTGGTCAAGAGCATATGTGTAGGCTTTTCGGCGTTCACCGCGAACCAGCAACTCTTCAATCTTGCTCAGGGCAGACGAGGTGAGAGTGGTTACAGATATTGGCGCCTCAAAGGAGTTGATTGTGGGCCCTGCGGAATATAGGGCTGGTGACATTGCTGTGTCAGCCACCGCAAGATTATCATCTGTAACGACTCCGGGAACAAGGGCAGCTCGAACAGCAGGCTCGCTCTGTGGTCTACATAGTTTTAGCTCTTCATTCAGACAAAAGAAGATGGTCTGACTTACGATGTCAACAACTGACCGTCGTTTTCTACCAAAGCTTTGAGAACATTGATGAGAGCGACCTTTGCTTCAGAAGCTTGGCTATCCTGGAAATTCTGGTACGACAATCCCTGGGTGATTTCGGCGGCACGGTCCTCCAAATATTTTACTACACGCGCCTTCTTACCCTTGGACTGTGACGAGGCTGCGGACCTGACCAAGTTAATAGCAGCGTTCCCAACGTCGGGGAAAAGTGGGCCCGGATACTCTATTTCCGACGACTCAAGGGCAGATGGGGGTAGCAATTTGTTGATGGAATAGACCTTTACTGACGTGGTGTTACGATTTGCGAGAGCAACATCGAAGCCGGTGTGAAGCGTCGCAGCACCGTGGAAGCAAGTGACCAAGCGGCCACCAAAGCCGAAGTTGATGACAGGTGCCCGTGCGGTTGTCCGTGCGAGGGGGTCGTTTGACCCAAGGAGGGACGGCGATGGGGCGTAGGCCATGGAAGTCGCATTCAACGTCATCGATGATGGAGATGAATAGTCCTGCACTGGGTTATACACGGATTTAACCAGATTCGTAGAATCAGAAGCTGGAACTGAGGGGGGCTCATACCCGGACGTCACTGGAACGAAAGGGGTATAGCCACCGCCATACATCGACTGTTCAGGCGCAAATGGTTTGTCCCGCTGGATCGTATCTCTCCGCTGGGGAAGTGGAGGCGAGTACACACTCCGAGGAGGCGGGCCGGGAGGTTTGGCCTCCGGTTGCGATACAGGCGAATCTGTCCTCCGTGGAGGCTGAGCCAGACGGGAATAATCGTTCAGAGGGGCCGATCCAGCTGAATGGTCATAAGCACGGGAGAATGAAACTGGGGACTCAGTTCTGTGCACCGCCGTAGGACTTGTGTTAGCGAACGAGACAGGGGCATTTGCTCCTGCTGCAAATGTGGTCTTGTCTTGTGGTGGAGATACGGGTGCGGGTTCTCGGCTTAGTTCAGGGGAGGCCGGCTTGTGGGTATCCTGTTCAGCTACAGCCGGGGCATACGGTGAATATGCGTCAAAGCTACGGGTGTTCGATGCGTTGGAAGAGTCAGATTGGACGCCGAGGTTCGTCTCAGGGTAATTGGGAGATGCGGGATTAAATGACGCCCCCTCAGGATCGAAATCATTGAATGAGTCGCCACCTCCAAACGTTTCGTTGAGTGCACCAAGGTCGGAAGGAACAAGGTTCTGTTCAGGAGACCATTGATGAGCTTCAGACTTCGCAAGCGGGGGACTTTGAAGAGGAGCGTGATCGGGTTTTGGGGGAGATTGAGCGTAAGTTGGAGGCTGGTAAGGCTCATAAGAGCTCGCATGTCCGTTAACTGGAGGAGGGTGCACCGGGAGGGGGTCTGTGGGAGGCGATACAGCATTCACTTTGGGGGCGTACGTGTTTGGTGCGGAGGTGTGAGCATCCGAGTAAGCCAGTCGAGGCGGCGGAGTCGCTCTTGCAGGAGGGGCAGCTAGAGGAGGAGCGGCTTGGTGGGTTGAATAGTTACCGTGTGCCCTCGGAGGGGGAGGGGTTGCTCTCGCCTGAGAGACAACTGGGGGCGGAGAGGAGAGTGGAGCTTGATAGGCACCGTAATGACCAGAGGCTTTGGGAGGCGGTGGAGTTGCTCTGGCTGCAGGAGGCATAGGAGGTGCAGTAGATGCCAACGGGGACTGGTGAGTAGTATACGCTCCATATGCCTGTTGGGCAGGGACGGAAGACCGACCAGAACGGCGTGACTTCGTTGGGAAAGGTGGATCGTAAGCATTCGACACCTTCGGACGCTCCAAAGGCTTAGGCACAGAAGGGGGGGCTGGGGCAGGAATTTCAGGTTTGGAATATGTTGTAACCGGCGGTGGAGGTGGGGCGGAAAAGGCAGGAGTTCCATAAGATGAGTACTGGGAGGTGGTCGCTGGCTGAGAATACGAATTATATGGGTCATAATTCGATGCTCCGGTGGGCTGGGGCGCTGGGGCGTATCTGTCTGCCGTAGCCGCGGGTTGAGCTTGCCATTTGTTTTCAGTTTGCGTAGAATGGGAAGCTNGGGGAAGGTAGCTTGACGGATTGTACTGGGGGGTGGTATTCACTGCGGGAGCATATGTCGTGCCGGCTAGTGCAACAAATAATAGGTGAGGGTCGAGCATCAGCTGTCTAGACTTGACATACCATTGTATCCATTGTTGTAAGTGGAAACTGGTTCGTACTGGGCCGTTGAGGACCTCTCTCCAGGTGTCGAGTACTGCTGGCTATTGCTGACCGTATCTGTCGTCGACGAATACGAGTCCCAGTTCACCGAAGAATTAGCATATGGGTCTGAGGACCCGCCTGGTGTGTAGGACTGCTGATAGTCAAACGGTCCTTCCTGCGTTGTTTCTGCTAGAATCCTGCATTTCCTTGGGTGGAGGAGGTTGTGGCGGTCCTGTCCTGAGCGCTATCCGTTCCAATGACAGCGAAGGGGTCGGCCGATGTATCTTCTGAGCCAAAGAGTGAAGCAGCAGCCTCGGGTGCATCCATACTGGGTTGGTAAAACCTTGCAATGGCTCGAGGTAGGGAGAACGCGGTATGCAACCTACACGAATGCTATGAGTTCTCGGGTTGCGCCATGTTTGGATTGATTTGCCGTTCCATTTTCGACACGTCCACGTCACTGGCCAATCATCACGAACTCAGACTTCATAATCACAAGGTTATCATAGGGTAGTACTAGTGGCACAAGATAGAATACAAACATATCGATAGTCTAAGTGTATGAGAAGGGACGCCCGATGTGAGTACAAGAAAGTGGTATACTCGAAAAAATATTCGAGACTAGATAATTAGGATTTAATGGCCAGGCGCATAATGGTGGTGGTGCAATGAACTCTGTTTTTTGAGAATTCGTTCAACTGTGCGAGTGGTAAGATAGTCTGTTCACTTTGTGCGTCGTGCTATGAGCTAGACTTACTTGCGGTGAGATATTTGCGCTCTTGTGGGCTTGCGTCGTTTCCCCACGCTACGGGAATCTGCTGAGCGACGATGGACATTAAAAAGTGCTGTTGATATCCAACCGCCTGTACCATCGCACGCTGCAGAACATAATCTTTAGCCGAAACGTCAGTTGGCGACATGCTGGGCAACGGAAGAACTTGGTGCTTACTGCCGTACGGGTCGTGTATCATTTGCCACACTCCAATCGGGAAGCCGTGAGCCATAACGAGGACTTCGTCAATCAGCCGATGACGAATATGCGGGGGAGAGTGTACAAGGGCCATCTCGCACACATTCGATGCGTGCTTGTGGCGCGAGAACTGAAGAATCCACCCTTGAAGCAAGGATAATATAACGCCCTTCTCCTCCTCTGGTCCGTATTCCAGGAGGTATTGTATGACGTAGTTCTGTAAGAAACCAAATCAATTTGCCATGCACTCGGTCAAGAAGCAAACAGTATGCGTACTCCGAATTCGTCCGTGATCATATCGAAAGCGTGGGCCATGAATTCGTCCAGGAGGGGTTGCGACTGCGATGAGGGGAGGTGCTGAAGACACCTCTGAACGACCCTACAGCCATATGTGTGCCTAGCAAATTCGATGACACGGCCTCGAAATGCGTCGACGAAATCAAGATGTTCTGGAGGTACGCCTTCAAGAATTTTCTGGATGACCTACAACTCCACGGTTGATCAAAAGAATATACATCGGGAAAAGGAACGTCCATACATGGTTACCATGTGCGTCTTGCACGCAGACCGATATGTGGGGCTCTAATTCCCGAATGATTTCGGCCTGTTGCTCGGGAGAAAGGACGTCAATGAGCTACAAATAGGAATATTAATATGATATTAACCTCGCAATAATATCAACAATCTATACCTTTTGCACGACTCGACAACCATATATATGGAGCGCGAGCTCCCGGATTTGGCCCAGGAGCAAACCGTGGATGACCTTCCGCTGAGCAACGGTTCCGTATTCTAGCGCTCGCTGCACAACCTAGATCAAATATTTTTAGCTTGTTGTTTCGGGACTCGAGTAGTTATCAATATCCTACATAGTTTCCGAAAACCTCCTTCGACATCATGATAATATCTTCAGAGATAATCTCTCGAAAGACCATATCTCGTTCGGCTTCAGTCGCCGTCTCGATTGCATCCTGGACAAACCTGGACCCATATTGGTCCTTGCAGAACTCGACTACGTGATCTTTCACGTCCTAGAAATGAATTCAGGGTGATTAGCATTTGAACGAAGAAGAAAAGACAAAGAAATCACCCCCAGCTGCCACGCCTGAGCGTCCACCTTCGTTCTGAATTCATGAAGTAGCTCCGAGCGGGGACCGTTGGGGGGCCGCGGCAGTTTTTTGGGTACCTTGCCGTTGCCCTTTGACCGGGTTTTCGTGGGAGGCTGCGACGGGCTGCTCGATGAGTCCTGTGTTGCGACAGTGAGCATGTTATGAGATATCAGGTGAAAAGGGTGGGGACAAACTCTTTTTACATGCTGACGATTTTCGGTTGGCGCAGAAAAAGGTGGATTGATACCAGGCGCGTACGAGTACTGGACAGGCGATGGGATTGAGGTATAGCTGCCTGTGTTGGTGATCATGGGGAGCGATGGAGGGCTGCTACCTCTGAAAAAGGCGGGAAAGGGCTGCGGGACGCAAACGTTGGATGTCGGTAGAATGTGTGAAGGATGCAGAGGCGGGGGTGGAGGGTGGAAAGAATTAGGGGGGCCAGTAAATCCGCGCGGTTGCCCCATAGGCCCATGAAAGAACGCGAACGGGAATTGGGCATATGGGGTCCAGTAAGAAGGTGGAACAGGTGGACCGCGTACTGGCCAGTCTGCTCTTGGATCAAGGACAATATTGTTCCACTGCCCGTCAGGTGGCAACTTGGGATCGTAGGGAACGTACGCAGCTCCCTGCGCTGGTGCTTCAGGAGATTGCATTTGGAGGAGTTCGGAAGAGAGCTAATTAGAAGCGCGTCCACAATGAGAACGCGCACGCGTTAGCGGAAGTCTGAGGGGTAGTCAAAAGACAGCGGGGAAAGGAAAAACCAGGACGATCCAAATACCAAGCTCATCTGTATTAGTTTGGTACCAATTTGGCACGACCCTTGGTCGAATGTGTTGCCGCTGTTGCGAGGTCCACCGGAATGGAGACAGCACGGAGGTATTCCCGATGGAGATATGACTTCAGATAGATCGTAACCCCACGTTTCGACGGGATCAAATGGGTTAGCTCGCCGAAATTTAAAGGAACCTGTTGAGAGGAAAAGAAAAAGCAATAAAGCAATAAAAATTTAAGTAAGCAAGGGGTAAAAACAAGTGAGCTGAGGCCTGACCTTTCTGGGTCACCAACGGACATCGAAAGGTGGATCGTCGCTAGAGCCATACCTATTTAAAACGGCAGACTTTGAGCAGAGTTGCTGAAGGTACAGAACTCGGGACGTAACTTTTGATAAAATCCTTCCTAACACGAAAGATAAACTCGCCTCAGTAAAAGTTACTCCAATTACGCCACTTTACCACCGTGATGGGTTCTGAACAAATATGTCCAGGGACCACGCCGTAGCCGTAGTCGCCGACGCCGACTCGCCTGCGTCGGGCCTTGCCGTGAGAATGCGCCAGAGATAAATATATGTAGCGCCGCTGGACCCTGGCCGCAAAACACACCTTGAGAAGAAAGGCTTGATGTACCTTCGCAATACATTGGAGCAACCCTGGAAAATATTTGGCATGCTCTATGCGTGAAGATGAGAATTCGAGGAGGCGGATTGCGATCGTCACTGTCTGATGTCAGTTTGTCAGATCACCTATTTGACTGCTCCGTCACTGAATTTGGAAGCTTCAATACCCCTTATTTTAGGTCCGTTGAATTCGCGATGCGGAGCGAAACAGAGCTACTGGTCGACCGTGAGACAAAAAGAAGTATTCCGGGACACCACAGGCGAGGAAAACAGACTCATAATCTAACCGAATTCAGAAGCTCCGTGAAGACTTACGTCTTTTGACCTTCATTACGACCGGCGACCCTGAATTCCGGAGCTTCAAGTGAGATGTGGGGCTTTGGACGATAGCGATTGTCGGAAAGGTAGACGATGATAAATAAGCAAGGATAGTACAAAGCTGCACAGAAAACATTACGAAGCTGCAGGTCATAGTCATAGATTCTACCGAGGGTTGAAGAACCAGGAAGCCCGTTTCGCTGCAAAAAAGGTGGCGTGAATATCAAGATCAGAAGAATCGACGGGAACTTACCTTGTCTAATGGCGATATACATGTCATATTGGTAATTCAATTAGCGCCCGAAACATCATATGATAACGGAACACTGACCCTGCTTCTTCGTTCTGGAGCCTTGCCAGAGGAGATGGTGCACCAGAGGACGGGACTGGATTTGTCGCGGGAGTACTGCCCCCTCCACCTCGCAAAGGCTTCGCAATACGGCCAAAGCTCAATGATGACGTTGTGGTTGCTTTCGAAGCTATGGACCCAAGGTCAATCACAGGTTTTTTCCAATGAATCGATGTATGACCGACCTCTCGCTTGATCAAGCCGTTCTTTAACGGCCTGAAGCTGCGCCTCGAACTTCTGGTTCTGGATTGATAGTCGTCTGTCGGCATCCTGGAGCAAAGCCTCCAGATTCTGAATTCTCTCATTGCGAGCCAACAATTTGCGCTCCGCGATCCCAGCCTCCTTCTTCAGCGCAGAATTCTGGTCGACAAGCTACACAGGGGGTGAGGGTCACATCGTCTCAGGGATGAGATATTATTTTACCTGCTTCTGGACCAATGTCAACTGTTCCAAGTTGCGTTCTAAGAACGCCATCTTCTTCTGTTGAGCTTTGCTGTTGCTGTTGCGAATAACGTTGTTATATTGTTCCTTGATTTCGTCGAGCTGGATTTCCAACTCGACGACCTATTATCAAATTGGATTATAGTTTGACGTGGAATGGTTGCCACTTTTACGCACCTTCTCGCAACGATTTTGCAAATCGCGCATAAGCGACTTCTTCACGCCGTCGAATTCCGCCAGCTGAATGTTGATTGCCTTGCGAGTCCGCTCCAGATCTTGGGCACTCTCCGCAAGATTCTTTCCACCCTCAATTCCAGCGGAAGTCACGGCGAATGCACGCTACGCAAGCAGATCAGTGGAAGTGACAAGCGGAGGCAAGTTTCGTGGCTTACCTTCAACTCCTCATTCACGCTCTTGAGGCTATCGATGGAAGCATTGAGGTTCCGTATCTCTGTGTTCCTCAACTCAAGCTGTTGCTTCAGATCGGACACCTCGTTCAATTGGGCTTCTCGCTTCGCATTGTATTGAGCCTCGAGTTTGATCTGGAAAAAAAGTCAGATTTCTGAACGCGATAATTTAGCTAGAGTCAGATTTCCGCGAACCTTTAGATCAGCCATAGCTTCGGCAACGTCCACATTGCTAGTCTCTTCGTCTTGGATTGTTTTCTCTGTGGTTACATTAGTGATTGACTGCCAAAGATTGTCGCGAACTAGCTCACCCAAAAGCTCCTCATATTCAGTCTCCAGGCCCGTAATTCGGTTCTCTAATTCGTCTCTGCGTCGTGAAAGCATTTCGTTTTCTTCTTGTGATTGCCGAAGTCTATCCACCGTTTCCTTCATCAAACTCTGTCCTTCTGAAAGTTGTCTTCGGATATTGGTGAGGTCCTCCGAGGTAAGAGGGTCGGCTGAGTCTATACTATCTAACTTCACAAGAATCCGTCGTAATTGTTCGTCCTTGTCGGAGAATGCGCCCTGCTGTTTGAAAAGTCAGCGAAGGGAGAACGAAGGCTGGTAGTATGGGATTGAACTCACAGAGTCGAACTTGGCCATCATGAGCGCCATCTTCTCCTGCTTCCTCTTCTCTTTATCCTCTGCTGATGGATCCTTCTGCGTAGACTTGAAGTCGGCCAATTGCTTGCGAACCTCTTCGAGTTCGCCCTTAACATCTTGATTTTGCTCTTTCAAGATGTCGACAGTAATAAGACCTTCCTTGTTGTCGTAATCGAGACGTTCCACCTGCAAGCGCAGCTCGTTAATCTGGCTGGACATCGTTTGGTTTTCCTAGGGTGAAAGAATGAGTAACGGAAATTGGCAGATCAAGT
Source organism: Candolleomyces aberdarensis (assembly GCA_004126415.1). Taxonomy (NCBI): domain Eukaryota; kingdom Fungi; phylum Basidiomycota; class Agaricomycetes; order Agaricales; family Psathyrellaceae; genus Candolleomyces; species Candolleomyces aberdarensis. The sequence goes on along the minus strand of SDEE01000135.1, from coordinate 52,404 downwards.
CTAGAGCTCACTTTGTTGACGGAAGCCTCCTGCTCCTTAAGGAACGTCAACTCCTCCTTGAGTTCCTTGACGAGCTTATCAGCTGTTGCGAGGGCACTCTCCCTCTCAGCAAGGGAGTCGCTGAGCTCATTCTCACGTCGAAGGAACTCTTCACGCTCATCCTTGTCCAGACCGATGACCGTGGGGGTCTGTGGCCTGCTTTCCAGATCACTTCGCAAGCCTTCAATCGCAGGATTGACTGGGGTCATGCTGCGTGACGCGGCCGCGGATGTCGATGGTGAAGGCGTGACTGACGGTTTCTTCACATCCTTTGATGGAGCAGGAGCACCAGGCTTTCCAGGAGCCGCCCATTCGCTTTCGTCGACGGTACCGCCTGAACGCCAGATGGCAATCTCGGCCTCGAGAGCAGCGATATATTTGGTGAAGTTGCTGTTCGCCAATTGAGCCTTCCCCAACAGAGACTTGAGTTCCAAGGGCGATAGTTCTTGGTTGACACGAGCACTGTTCTTGATGGACTTCGCACGGATACCAAATCGAAGCGTGGAAAGCGTTTCAGATTCATTGTAAGATGACGGCGAGCAGTTGATAATGAGAGTTGTTCTTGAGTTGCCTCCAAGAGATTCTTGCAGGATACGCGTCAATTTAGAGTCACGGTACGGAATATGTTTCGCCTTTGGAACGGTTAGTTTTGCATCGGGACGAGGAAGAGTAGCGAACCTTTCCGTCAGTAAGGGCATTGATGACCATACCAAGGGCAGACAGTGACTTATTAATCTTCTTTGCCTCTTCAAGAGTCTGACCCGAAGCCCCCGTCTTTCCAACCTTTTCAGAACCGGCCAAATCAACGAGGTAAAGATTTCCCGTCTTCTGGGCTCCCGTGTCCGTGTTTCTTTGCTGAATGGAGATTAAGAAGATTGAGTGGGATCGCGAAGACTCGGCGTTCATGTCTAGAATTTGTCAGAAAACCGTATACTTAGTACGGATGCGAACATACTGGTAGCGGTGACAACTCGTGCAGCACCACCGGTTCGCATGATTTCATAGACCTCTTGGGCACTGCTAACGTAGTAGTCCGACAAATTCTTTACGTATACACCCTTCGATTTCTCTTCGTGGACCTGGAGATTGTCGTTTTGAGCTGCCGATCATTGTCAGATAGTGTCAAATGATATGAAATGGCAACCACGTACGAGCAAGAAGGTCGCGAATCCGCTCAAGATAGATTTCCATGTACGAAACCTTGACCAGGTATTCCAAATGAGAGTCACTCTCGACAATAGACTGGAAGATTTGTTCCGTGATTCGAGGGATAATTCCCTTGAGGTCTTGATTGTCGATATCCGCTCCCTGAGACGTAAATGAGGATCTGGCATTAATACCAACTCTACGATTTGCCCACCATCATTGTGAACGTCTTCCCACTACCCGTCTGACCGTAGGCAAACACGGTTCCATTGTAGCCGTCCAGTACATCTAAGTCAGATGTTTCAATGGAGTCCAGTCAAGGGGAGATGGTACTGCGAGCTGACCTTTCACGATGCTTGAAAGGATAGTCCATATTAGCCGGTAACAGGACGTCGAAGCTTATGGACTACGCACTCTTTCACACCATACTCAAAGATCTCGGCCTGCTTCGTCTCCATAGGAAATACTCGATCGAATGTGAAGCCATCCTTCTCTGGTCCTGACGAAAGGGCGGCCGACTTCATGAGGGCGGTCTGGAGGTTTTCAGAGAAGGAGACGACGATATCTCCGCCCTCCCGGGCCTCAATCGCGTTAACCGGTCGGAATCTACGCAGAGGGTGTATTTGCAAGAGTTTTCGCAGAGAATGCCGACTGAACATACCTGCATACTACCTTGATGTTCGTTGAACTGGCCATGGTGGAGGGATGGTGGTTCAGCCCCAGGCAGTAGCAACTGAACGGATGGTGCCTGATATAGGGGCAGTGGTCGAGAAATCAGGTATCTTCAGGTGTTCAGATGGTGATAGGAAGGCCGATGGGTATATGGAACGAAGGGAGGGTGTGTGGAGGAGACGGTGGCAGGGGAGGGGTTGGATCACGTACTCGTGTTGCCACAGCCAGACATAACAACGCGGCTATTTTGACCAAACCAGACACTCATTTAATTTTCCGATGCCCCTATTTGAAGACTGACTGGCTCGATACAAACGCAAGCATCGATAGTATTCATTACGACAGCGAAGTATGGTACAAAAGTCTATGTGTGAAGCCAATGGTAGATGGACTAGAGGTCATATTCAGTCCTCATCGCTCTCCTCGGCAATTCGGGCAGGGCGCGACGATGATGCAGCAGGCCGACGAGGGACATGGTCTTCCTTCTGGGCTGCGTCAGCCGCATCGATCCATTCAGAATAAATGTCGACAGCTTCGGTAAGGTCTGTGGAGACTGGCTGAGCCGAAAAGCGATAGCACACCAGTACAGAGACTCACGGTTCACTTTGCTCTGGAATCTCTGGTCGCAAACTTTGCAGACCAGCTGAGCTACACCCTCCTTACGGTCCATCCGAACGGTTACTGAATTATCATGGTGGCAAAAGAGGCAAGTAAAGTTGGTGTCTTGAGACCGAGTCAGCAGGAGATCCATGTCAAGAGCAAAGGACGTACCCAAAGGCACCTTCTGTCTAGAGGGTGCTGGCTTCCTAGAAGACTTTTTGCGCTTGCCCATGGTGTCAAGAGGCAACCCACCTAGCTCAGCATCGCAGGCAACAGCGCCAAGACATCCTCAAAGACCCACGTGACCGGACGCGTTGTTGAACGACGCGACGTACGTCCAAATTTGGACACGCCAAACAACGTTGTCCATCCGCTTGCCTTCCGCCCTCCTCGTTCTCGCCGTCGTCCGCAATGGCCGCACGACGTCCAGCCTCGTCCCGCTCGCGGACGAACCCAATGCCACCGACTCAGGCTCTGCCTCGATCTCGCTCAGTCATGGGCAGCAAACCCGTAGCTCAGTCGACCACCGATCCCAATTCCGAGCTCGGCGATTCCTCCTCGTCCTCTAAGAAAGAAGAGGGAGGTACCAACATTCAAGTAGTTATCCGGTGTAGAAGAAGGTCAGAACGAGAGATCCAAGAAAACTCCCCCATTATCGTTACGTCGGTCGGCGCAAAGGCCAAGGAAATATCTATCGAAACAAGTGCAGCAGTATCAAGCCTTGGAGTCGTAACCCCTCCATCCACACGAACCTATCCTTTCGATCTTGTCTTTGGTCCAGAAGCAGACCAAGCTATGATATACCACGACGTAGTCACCCCAATGTTGGAACAAGTTGTTCAGGGGTACAATTGCACGCTCTTCGCGTATGGCCAAACGGGTACTGGGAAAACGTAAGGTCTTTCTTTCTTGTTGCTTTTTCTTTATTAATTCTATTTCTCTGGTACTAGGTATACCATGCAAGGAGATCTCAATCCATCGCCAATGGGCAACCCCTCGGCTCATGCTGGCATGATCCCTCGTGCCCTCTTCCGCCTCTTCCACCAACTCGAGAAGTCAGGTTCAGATTTCAGCGTGAAAATCTCGTTTGTCGAGCTCTACAACGAAGAGCTTCGTGACCTACTCGCCAACGATCTCTCAGCCCCTAATGGCTCGACCCAACCAATGGGACATGGTTCCAAGGACAAGGGGGCGGACAATGGCCTGAAGATGTTCGACGACGCCGGGAAACGAGGCGTCTTCATCCAAGGGCTCGAGGAAATCGCTGTCAAAGATTCCAAGCATGCCCTGGCCCTCTTGGTCAAGGGAAGCGAGCGGAGACAGATAGGTGCGACCAACTTCAACGAGCACTCCAGTCGGTCCCACTCCGTGTTCTCCATCACCGTGCATATCAAAGATAGCTCTTTCGGCGAGGATCTCCTAAAGATTGGGAAACTGCACCTTGTCGACTTGGCAGGGTCAGAAAACATAGGCCGGTCTGGTGCAGAGAACAAGAGGGCACGAGAGGCCGGGATGATCAACCAAAGTCTCCTCACTCTCGGCAGAGTTATCAACGCGCTCGTTGACCGAGCCCTGCACGTTCCCTATCGGTAAGTAAACTCAAACAGGACTGCCCGTTCAAACAAAAAGTTAATCTTGTATAACAGGGAATCGAAACTTACTCGCCTTCTGCAAGACTCTCTGGGCGGACGAACCAAAACCTGCATCGTTGCAACCGTCTCACCCGCCCGCTCTAATTTTGAAGAGACTCTCTCGACTCTGGACTACGCTCTTCGGGCAAAGTCGATCCGCAACAAACCAGAGGTCAACCAGCGAATGACCCGAAACGCCTTGCTCAAGGAGTACGTCACCGAAATCGACCGTCTCAAAGCCGACCTTCTAGCTGCTCGAGAGAAGAATGGTATCTTCTTCTCCGAGGAGACCTGGAAGCAACTTTCAGCAGAGCAAGAGATGCAAAAGACGGAGATGATGGAAGCAAAGAAGCAGGTCGATATCCTGGAAAGCCAGCTACGGACCGTTCGCGAAGAGTTCGAGCAAAGTATCGCTTTGCTCATGAAGCGGGATGGTGAATTGAAGGAAACAAAGGACCGCTTGGAGCAGACGAAGCAAACACTAGACCAGAAAGAGCGCCACTTGAAGCAGACTACGCAGACGTTGAGGGAAGAAGAGGTTGTCCGGAAGGGGTATCAGGACTCGGAGAAGAATCTCGACGGTGTTGCAACTGACCTCAAGACCACTCTGGTCCAGAGTACGCGGCATATTGAGGGGCTGCATGCCAAGCTCGGTACGTCTTTTTTGCGTCCCCCCCGGTGATGATTTCTAATGCACAATAACAGAACGTAAATCCGGTACTCTCTCGGCCAACAACCGCGTCGTAAACAAGCACGGAAAGCAACTTGCCTCCTCGTCCAAGGCCATCTCTGATTCGGTTGAACATTACATTCAAGCGGCAGGAGATCTACAGAATGCTATAGGATCACAGGCGGCCAACTTCAGCACGACGCAAGCCGAACAAATATCCGTGGTTTCTAGCCAACTCGGCAACCAGTTGCAGTCCTTCCGCCAGCAATTCCAAGGTCTGGTGGCAGGAGACGAGGCAGAGGACAAGCTGTTTGACGGACTTCAAGAAGAACTTGAGAGCGCTCATTCCGCGTTTGAGGAGGAGCTGGCGAATTGGGGCGAGGGAGTGAAGGAAACCGTTCAACGGTCCTGTAGGGAAGCGAGTGCTACGGTGACACAGCAAAACGCAGATATCGGGAAGGCTGTCGACTCTTTGCAAGCGGCCCTCGACAACATCGTCCGTCAAGCGAAGAACTTTGTGCAAGAACAGCGTCAACTCTTGGCTGAGATGAAGGAGTACTCCAATAGCCAAGCTACGTCGGAGATCGCCCGGCTGAAGAAGCAAAACCAAATGCTGAACCAGATGGTTGCCAACGAACGGAATAGAGCCAACGCAGCGAAAGACGATCTGGTTCAACGGGTCACCGGCCTCCTCGATACATTCCTACAAGAGCGCGATGAGTCTCTCAAGTCCGCTGCTAAGGAATTCCAGCGAGAGAATGACAGCTTGGCTAATGCGACGAAAGCTGAAACTGCCAAGCACGGAAAGACTTGTGACGCAGCTGGGGCCCGCATCGAAGCATTCGATGGCACACTGCAACAGGGTGTACGGGACAACAAGAGGAAGCGGGAGGAGTTCTCAAAGGTATGTGCAACTATGGCCCCAGGATTTGACTGCCCGTTAAACTGTGTCTTGCAGACCATCGAAGACACTACCCACGCTATGGAAACGGCGATCGGAGGCCTCAGCGCAACAGTGCAAGAGCAAGCAGAAGCATGCTCTTCGTCGGCGCGGGGAGTCCACCAAGACTTGTACGACGTTTATCAGCATGGTAAGCTCTCTCGTTTGTCGCACACATTCCATGCAACTCACGCTTGAACAGGACTGGAAGAGCACTCGAGGCTCAAGCGGGCCAGACTGGAAACAACATCAAGTATCCAGAATGGTGTGGAGTCCACAAACACCTACGTGCAGTCTGCACTTGCTTCAACATCTCAAGAAATTCAGACCTTGTCAGCTTCCATCTCGACTAGCGTATGTCTTCATCTCATATCTGTATGGGTCGTGTATTGATAGGGTGTTTTCTAGATCACTGACCTACAAACCTTGACAACCGACTATAGCGATCATGCTGTGCGCGGGTTGACAAGCGTTCAGGACACAGCGGTCGCGCTGTTGGACAAAGGAACGCGCGAGGATGTGCGGACAGGCGATACTCCCCAGAAGCGACAGTGGAAATACGTCGATCACTGGGAGCTGGCCAAGGGTCGAGAAGAGCTCTTTGGGACTGGGCAACGTCAAGAAGAAGCCGAAAGCAGTCAGCCTAGGCGGTCAACGGAATCGCGAGCCAGTGAAGAGCCAGAGAATTGTGCTCCGGCAGTGGTAGAGCAGCCTCAGATAGTTCCACCTGCGAAACGATCGCTAGGTAGCACGCCTCCGTTGTCCTTCCCGGTGAAGGTGGAGGAGAAGGAGATTCGGCCGGAGACTTTGGTGGAGTCGAGACGGAGGAATGTATCGACGCGGTTCCGTCGAGCCTGAGGCCCGAGTGCCAGTGGATTGCATCTTGCTAGTGTCAGTGTAAATTTTGGCTAATTCTAATTTAATTTGGATTTAATTGTGAGAAAAGGTTATGTAAGACACTGGACTACGCCCTGGCTGTGATGATGGTTGTGCAGAAGTCCACGACGATAATGGCAGCTGGCCTCCGAAGTAGGTGGTTCATTGACAGGCTTGTGCAGTGGGCTAACGCTCTACCAGCCGTTATTTTGCTTTCCTTTGTTCTCGCTCTCGGTTTCCTCCTCATCATCCTGTCCTGCGCCCTATGGCAGAACTGGCTGCCTCTCCTCGTTGGTCCGTCGCCTCCATCGCTCCAATATCCGGTCATGTTGGTCTAACTTGACATATTTTCAGCTCTCACCTTCGTCCTCGCACCACTTCCTAATGCCGTCTTTTCTCATTGTGGGAGCGACGAGTTTGGCTCATCATACGACGCCAGTTCCCCAGCGGTCGACTTTGGTCGCTTCCTCACCTCCATTGTCGTTGTAACAGGCTTCGCACTGCCCATTGTACTCGCCCATGCAGGTGTTATCGCCGGGAAGGCTTGTATCATGTCCATAGCTGGAGGAGGGTGAGTCCGCGATTCATCAACTGCACCGTGCACCCTATAATCAACCATCCCGCAGACTCGTCTACGGAACCATTCAAGCGTACTCCGCAGTCTTCAGTCAGGAAGAATCCGACTACGACTAATCAGCTATCCGCCTTGTACTTTTAATATGGTCTCATAAATCTCTTTCTGTGTATTGCTTTCACCACCGTTGTTGTTGTTATTTACCACGCCCATGGACACGAAATGGATAGAATTTCAAGCAACAGCCAATACAAGCGCTCTAACTAACTAAATGTCTACAAGGGATGCTACGATCGATGTCCGGGCGACTCTGGCCTCGAGATGCGGTACTCCAAACGGCCGAACTTGGGCTGAAATCTCAAACCTCCCGGTGGCGAGGAAGCAAAGACCGAGCGAAAACTCGTGTACCTGTCCAGGTTCCAGTCGTCCCAGTGCGATTTCGGTCAGGATGCCCTCATAGACGAYTGATTCGATGGGATCCAACTCCAGATCCATCATGAACACCACCGGCGATTCTAGAAGTCATAATGGCTCAGCAATGCCAACAAACAAGGAGCTAAATGGCGAACGTACCTGTCAGGTTTTGCACTCGGGCGCGCAGCGCCACGAACTGATTTGCTGCGGGCTTGTACCGCCCTCCCACCTTTGGAATCGGTTCCGCAGAGTCACCCCCTGTCGTCAACGTCAATTCAACCTGCGCAGCTTCGAGCCGCAGCGCCTCGAGCATGTGCAGTGTCATTCGTTGATCGCGTAGAGAAAGTTCCCCTGAGCGGACACCTCCCGTCTAATCATCTCTTGAGTAAACCGTAAACATTTTATTCAAGAAATGAGGCTCACCTCTTGCCATTGACCTCGAATACACTTGAAGAGTTCCTCTCGATACCAGAATAGTTCTTGTTGGACTTTCTGCTCTGAAGCAGTTAGGTCAGACTTTGCGACCACAAACTGCCGTTCGGACAGGGTAGGGACTGGTTTCGTTACGATATCCTCTGGCATGATCATCTTCCGAATAGGGATAATAATCCTTGAATCCGTGTTTGAGTATCTGACGGAGTAGGAAGAGACGATAACCGCTTACCGTGTCATGGAACCGGGAGGGATAGTGGTGGACGTAGTGGCCACCTCCTCATCTGCACCGTCGTTCAAGAGGTAAGCACAGACTACCAGAAAGCCACCAAAAAGCCTACACACCATCGTCTACACGGGAGAATGTAATGTCGAACGGAAGCCCGTACGCATTCCTCACTTCGACAGAAAACAGACACCACCCCCAGTTCTCGCCCAACGCCAGGTTTTTCCGCTTCCCAGTTTGAAGTTGCTGGTGGAAATCGGTGTTGCCGACGTATGAAGGGAACGGAAGAATGTCCATTGCATGACATTCCAGCATGTGGTATACCGTCACGGAGAGAGGATACGAGATCTGCCGAACGTAGAACACTCCAGACTCTTCAGATTCCTTGCGGTCAGTGTACGAATACGATATATGGACTGTGCCACTCGTACTGATATTCGTACGTCAATATCGACCAGACACCATGATGAAAACCTTGAACTCACCAGCCAACTTTCCCAAAGCAATTGACCGACAAAGTCAAGTTTTGGTTAGGTGCAATGATCTTTGCCTCTTCCGAATCCCATGAAAAGACGGGCGAGTTAATCAGCCTGTGCTCAGACTCGTAGGTATCAAAAACGGAGAGTTTGCCTTCGGCGAGTGCTTGTTGTGCAGGTGCGATGGTCGAATCATCGAATGCAAGTCGCAGAAAATCAATCGGGTGTGCAGAGATATTCTCAATAGTCAACCGAATCGTCGTCCTACCGCCCAGTTATCAGCAAAAAATTATCCACATAGTACTATGCAATCGCGCGCACCTTTCCCCATCGTAAAGCATGAGCGCGCCATGCGTAACCGTCGTCCTTCGAATCCTGAGCAAAGGTTGTTCTGGAACAACCTTACATTCCAAGAATTTGAAGCTGGAGATCGATGTCGCCGCCAACTGCTTGCTCTCCCTCCTCCCAGCCTTGTGCCATGGGAAGCTCTCGATCCCAAAATACTTGTACCTCCCGAATTCGCATGCGAGGACATTCTTCTTTCTGGTTATTCGCTCTTCCTCCTGCTCTGTATGGAGAGGTAAGATGAATTCTCGCATCAGCCCACCAGGGGCTTGGACGAAGCACCCCCGGATGGTGAGTGTGCCCGTTTCGACGGGCTTGCCTGTCAAGACGGCGTCGATGGTCGAGTTGGCTGGGATAACATAGCGTGTGGGTTGGGTCTCGAATTGTGCGCCGGAAGTGCTGTATGACAAATTCCGTCAACACTAGAAAATATTGTCGAAAGAATTCCTCCGTACCTCAGGGAAAGGTGTTGAATTTCCAGGTCGAAGATGTAAGGATTCTGCAGCGTCACCAGGAACTCCAATGGTTCATTTTGAACCACGACAGATGAAGTCTAGCAACCATAAGCATCGATAATAGCAACAACCAGATGTTTCACTCACCTTGCCCGCCAGTGCTCGACGTGGATTGTATAAAAACGGATCTGTACCACCCGTCAATAGCAACGGTACGGCCTGAGAATTTCCTTTCGAGCGAAGCATAGATGTTGATTTCTCGATCGGTAGTCGAATCGTTGGCAATCTATCCAGGTCGTAAGTATAAGAGAATTAGATCTTGAAACGTGAACATACGGGGCCAGAGCAATATTAATGACTGGTCTTCCAGACCAATATTCTATACTCCGTCGGTCACCCCGTCGCACAGCAATTTTCAGTGCATCTACCGATCTTGAGTGTAGTCTGAACTGGTCATCGGGATCGATAGCCGATCTCAGAGTCTTCAATGCTGAAAGGGCAAACTGTGCGACCGAGGGGTAGTCTAGTATCCATATGAGCAGGTGTTGACTTTCAACAATATAAGAATGTAAACTTACCTGGGAGAGCTTCTGCCACAGCGACAGCTTCGCGGATGACACCAACCTGCAGTTCAGGCCACCCAAACGGTTCTTGGAACACCTCGGTTTCTTCTTGCTCGTACTGAGTGATAACAGCCGCCTCAGACACAGACGTTGGCCTCGAACCCTCGGGAGATTCGATGAGTCGAACGGCCTCGAGGTCGATACCCAATATCTTGCAAACATATGTGAGCACGAGGAGGACACTTTCGTTGCCTTGCGAGCTCTCGCTCATGCGAATGCCGACGGTACCCCATGCCTGACCCGGAGCAGGAGTGGCAGTGTGGATCCCGAGACCACTGTGAAGTCCAGCTGTGGGCTGAGACATCCCATCCTCTTCTCGTCCACAGACTATGAGGTCGAGCAAACTTCCCAGGACTTCACGCAAGATGTATGCTTGCNTTCCGTTTGTAGCCTAGGGAAGAAAACATGCTTGCTGTAGACTGCAATATCGATATCCGCTCTCGAGCACCGAGGTGTAGGAGCCATGGACCATGGATTTGGGAAAGTATCGAGGCAACGGTGGATCGAGGCACGGTGGATATGTGGGAAAGCCGCTCGAGAGCAACCCAGTCTTGACTGCCATCGTAAGCCAATGTCGGTGGCAAGTACGGCTTCGGACCTGGGTGAAGCATCGCTGTGAACGCCAAAGGTCCCCACCCTTTTGCAGACCAGACCGAGAAGTAGAGTGTGGCGTGGCGCAGAACGCAAAGGGAGTACAGATAGACAAGCAGGGAATGGACTTGTTCAGCATCTGGCGTCGAGGTTTTATGGTATAAAGCCGTGGCTTGGGACAGTTTTTCACCGATGTGAGACCAAGGTTCCTTGGACGTGGCAGTAGAGCTGTGCTGTTAAAACATCACAATATCATTGGTAAATGAGTGCTAGAACAATTGAACCGACTAACTAAGCCTTGTCCAGCGGACCAAGAGTCAACGATGGCAATCGTAGCCAACCCTTCCAGTGCCGAAGCATGCCAGATTGAATCTTGGGACACCTTGAAGACTTGGATCGCCTCAGTGTACCTGTATCATCTCGTTAGCCAAAGATATATAATAGTGTAATGGACGTGTTGAAAGTTCACCATTTCGACGCGTCTTCAGTTCTTCCAGCCAGCAGACAGAAGTCGCCGAACATCTTGTATAATCTCCCTAGGGGAGAGCTGATTCCAATGGTGCTTAGTCGTTTCTTGGCTGCCGGAACCATCAGGGAGGTTTGACGATACGGGCCAGTGGCGGATGAGTTGCGCTTGAGAGGTCCTGGTGCAGAGCCCAAGGTGAATGGCCGTGAAATCTCAGGCTGACTGTTGAAGGAGGGCAAGGCCGGTGTCGATTCTGGTCGCGAAGATTGGTCAAGCGGTGAGGGAATATCTGCTAAAGGCGGTAACTGGGGCATTAAGCCCGAGTTGAGGTACTCGTTTCCAAGTGGGCTTTCCAGTGCTTGAGCCTGGTAAGAGATGAAGGTTAGGATGGAAGGGCGGAAGAGCAGAGAGAGAGGCGTACCAGATCCCCGAATCCGCGTAGCACCTTAGAACACAAGTCCGCCAGTAAGGTGCCAACGTACAGTTTCTTGTTACCCATAACACTGGGTATCACAGAGACCGACGGTAGCGACTCCATTAGATGAGGACTGGAGTTTGCATCCCCTTCTTCGAACACGAACAGATGCTTTGCCAATGGAAACAGAGTTCCCTTTGGAAAGACATCCGAGACTAGCGCGTCGAACTGCCCAGATATTGACTCCAGAGAGTCGCTGTGTGCGCAAGATGCTACTCCAATCACGGCGAGAGGAAAGTGAGAAGGTCGTAGGAGAGAGAGCGGGGCATGAGTTTGAGGGGGTGGATGTGTCGGGAATTTTATTTGGAGGTGTCCAGTAGACAAGGGCGACGGCATAAATCTGCTCCCTGCTCATAGATTAGATGGGCAGGATGAATGTGTGAGACGAGGCTCACCCTTGTCGTCCTTGTGGTCTGCTGGAATATCTGCCAGACGTATGGACTCGAAGCTACGGATTTCAGACGCATATTTCTCGAACGCTGCCTGAGGTGTGGCGCCTACGGGGTGCAGGAGAATCTGAACCTGGGCCAAGGAGGCGAAGGCATGGGTATCCATCTTCAAGCGCGATGTCCCCGTTGCCTCCGCCAAAGTATATTGCGCCGAATAAGGAAGCCAGTTTCCACGCGTCGTGGCACTAATGGCATTCCGTCAAGCCATCCCCTTCAACATGCATTGATTTCTTGCTCCTCCAACAATGGTACGCATGTCGTTGACTTGAAATTGCGCGTATCTCATCGTACTACAGGGCACCACAGACAAAGCACTCGGCGGTTTGATGCTGCTGGCAGCCTCGACTGTCTTCGTATACTATTCGATTTGGGCTCTCCTCCTTGTCAGTCACTGAATCTGGCTCACTCAAAAACCTCGCTAACGTCGCCAATAGCCTTTCTTTGACGCCTCGAACCCAATTCACTCATGGTTCCTTCCGAGGGAGTGGGCAGTGCGACTCCCTGCTTTCCTCCTGGTCGTGGGTTTAGCCGCCATCGGAGTGTTCGTCGGCTCGACCATTCAGAAGGAAAGGCAGAAGCAGGCTCAAAAAGCTCGTATGCGTACAGCGTAATACCAGTGTTTTGCAATAATTTATACGCGACCGACATTCTCAAAACTCATTAAAACCCTCCCATCCTAGGGTCCTTCCTGAACCTCTCCCGCTTCACTTCCAAGCTCTTCATCTTCTCTATTGCAATCAGCTCTTTCGCAGTTTGTTCGAGAATGCTCTCGACAGAAATTTCCGCAGGCGCTTCAGACATGGCTCGGACAGCCTTTGCCATCTGGAATTTTTGAATTAGTGCACTTCCCCGGAACAGTCAAATGATTCGCGGACCAACCTTCGAATTGTCCGTTTCTCCTTTTGCGGCCCTGAGCCTGTTCAAAGTTTCCATATGGCTCGTGAGCTCAAGTGCGAGCGGGGAACGAAGGTTGCGCAGGAATAGCAACAAGTCTGCGACTGTCGCACTTGCTAGGACAAGCAACGTCTGTATATCCGTTAGAGCTATGAAAGTCATCTCTGTTACAGAGAGCTGAACATACCGATGACAGACCAGCTCGGGCTTCGACCTCCAGGCCATCAATGATACTCTCAAATACCGGCCAAAGCTCATTCCATACCCTTAGCATTGGCCCATCTCCCGCTCCCGTCATATTCGACACCCGCTGTGCCAGCATGAGCCAAAGTTTCGTGGCAACATACGCCTGGTTGATATCGCTTGCAGCCGATTCCGACGAAAGATTCGACTGAGCGTACGTCCGCATCGCCGCCAGGTAGGTATGGCTGAAGCTCATAAAATGATGGTAGAGAATCAACACCCATTTTCTCGATGGCTCCTCTTGCAGCGCTGCGAGTGCAAGGACGGTCCATGATCGTAAAGAGTTCACCAGTCTGTAGCTGGTCTCGAGCGCTGAGTACGTCGAAGACGTAGGGTCCATCTCGAGTGCCTGTAGTACGATTCTCGCGACGGACATTGAGACTTGGAAGTCATTCTCGGTCTGAGAGTCCACCCAGACGTGATGGTCCAAGAAATAGCAGCCATTTTCGAAGAGGTTGAACATCAACAGTTGGAATCGAGCTCCAGGATCGTTGGGGTAGATTGGGATGTCGTTGCTCGACAAGCTCTAAGGTCCCACCATCAGTCATCCAGGTCAGCGAATTGGGAGGGAACTTCACTCACTTCAATGAGCGCATTGAGAGTCGAGGGAAGCACTCGAGCCTTCAATCGCAAGCTGTCCGTTAATATTTCAATCAACGTCGATGTGACCTTGCCTAACGGTGTCGAGTTACTTTGTACTTTGTTCTGGGTCGCGTTGATCAATTGCACCAGGCAAGGCGCCGTCAGAGAAGCACGAGTCAGGGCAATTCTCAGCGTCGTCTCGATATATGGAAGCAACTCCTTTTTTCATATGTCAGGTTCCTGGACGAATGGACGTAGTTGAAATCACGTACCCTCGCATGCTTCCGGTTATTCTTTGACAAACGAGCAAGCATCGTCAACAGCGTGGAGGAATCCACAGAGTCGAATGAACTGTCGGAGAGTCGTCTCATAATGGCGGTCACTTGCTGGCCAGTATCTGTTGCAACGACGTACCGCGTCAATGGTCAGCAGACAGCAGTAGCGGGACACACACTTACATGTTATCATCTCATAGCTGTACCCTTCGTAATACACGACCTCGACAAACTTCCCTAGGTTGGCTATAACCGTTTGCATGGAGCCGGGGTCACACTCTGGTGCTCGAGCCAAGCTACCACGCCAAAGGAGTATGACGAGGCCTTCTGAACCAGTGCCCGGCGTGCCTGTGGTTCCCTTGGTGGAACCTGGCTCTAACACTTGCTTCAGAACGGTGAAAAAGGTCGGCTTCAGTTGACGCTGAAAAGGTTCACAAGTCAGAGAGAGAAACCCCTTGTGAGCAAGCTGGTGACAATACCTTGAAAATGTTGATCATGAGCCCATCGTTCGAATGACTAGGATTGATATTAATAGGTATCGCGTGGAACACAGAAAAAGGCGTACGCAGTGAGCAAGCTCAGCATGAGCGCCTTTCCTTGGAGCACGAGAGCGTCCTGGCTTTGCTGATTCAACGTGACGATCACCTCGGTGACATTTTCCAAGATTGCACTGCAAAGCACCGTGAGCGACGCACAGACCGCCAGGTTGTTTAGTGTCCTTACAAGACTGTAGCTCCACCTCGAATGATTGTAGCACACATCTTGCAGAAAGCTTGAATGACGATGAGAGCGAGCTGCCTGATTTCGTAGTTGACATTCTTTGGTGAAAGCTCAATAATACGACCCATGACTTCACGAAGGAGCGGCTGGAGCGACCTTGCGGGCTGAATGTCGAAGTCCACTTTGTGCAGGATGGTATACGTTGCCTCGAGCAAACTTTTCACCGGCAAGACGGGCAGGGACTCCAATTCCTCGACAGTGGATAGAATGTTGAAGACCACGTCGATGAAGACGTGTCCAACCAACACCGAGATCGTCTTGTCCTCTTGCTCATGATATGCACCCCAGACCGAGGCAGGCATGTCGACGGTGTGGGGTGCGTCGACGACAGAAACGAGTCCTTCGATGCAGGGAAAGGCCATCTCGGGTATCTCTAGCGCTTCGCCGTATTGAATGAGTAAGGCATTCGAGTCGTTGGAGGTAGTGACCGAGATGTCGCTGAACCCAATTAGTCGAACCAATTGCAGCTTGACTTTCAGAAGGGTGAATGCATCGATAGGCACCCCGTCTGCGATCATAGCTAGGGCAAGAATCAGGCCGGATACCTGCGCGGAGTGAGAAGTGGAAGTGACGTCCGCGCGAGTTGACGCACCAGTAAGTGGATGGTCTCAGGTTCTCCATCGTTAAATGTTGTAAGCGTCTAGATAGCACACGAGTAAGCCATTGTAACGCCTTGAGTTATTTAATTCGACTCACATAGAACCCAGAATTATCGATGTCCTTTCCAGAGTCGTACTCTTCCATTACCTGAATCAGATTGTCCCAGGAGATCACTGCAGCCAGTTTAGTTGCAAAAAGTAGGAATCACAGGACAAGCGGCTATGCGTACGTTTCCAACCAGGCAGATGTGGCCGAAGCTGGATCAAGAATGATATCAACTTGAGTTTGTCTGCCATAGGAGACGTGGTCAACATTTCATTCCAACACTGTGAGATAGCCTCTATTTGAGCAGGCAGAAGGCTATTCACGTGCACTCTAATGGAGAGTCGGATTTCTTCCTATGCTCCAATAAATCTCAGTTTAAAGCGTGAACTGGGAATGCAGTGTACGGACCTGCGCGTCGTTCCATAGTACTGAGAAGTAGGTCGTAAACGTCTCTCCGATACTGGACCGCCATTGCCTTCCGTCAATGTTGAACGCGGGACTCGTGACATCAGCCAATATGCGAGACAGCCGGTTCACAGTTACGAGCCTAGCGACGAGAAACCGTAAGCACGATGCCTCGAACTCAGTTCAGAAGCTGAGCCTTACCGTCGTTCCCAGTGCAGATCCGGATTTAGACTGCTATTTACCAAATTCTGAAAAGGCTCCGAGTCCACTACGATCACGCGAAGAAGGAATTGCGACCGTATTGCTGCAATTTCCTGTCTCTGGGTCCCGTAAAACCTCCAGGCACTGCTCGCAATTGATCAGCGTTTGTTTGTCGAAGGAGTAAATTCAAGAAACCCACCACTCTGCCAGTAGCAAGCCGTTCTTGAGAACAAAGTTATCAATCTCATACGAGGCCACCAATGGAGAGTTATTGAAGAACGTGGAGAAGAATTTAGCGATATAGCAGGTGATTATCGGGATGTCTAATCGCAAGTATTGGCTGATGCCATGGAGAATGCCTGGGTGAACGACAATGGGGTCGTCTACCGCCTGAGCTCGAGCCGCCATTTTTCTCCTCGAGAAAAGGTGCTTAATTTCTGCCTCTTCAAGCAAGCCGGTGCCAAGGATGGCATTTCGGTCGCAACCGTAAATCAAGAGGCATGCAGCAAATGTGTGACGGATAATAGCAAGCCTGTGTTGAAAGCTATATCAATACAGTCGAATTCGACACATTTTGAAAAACTCACGATAAGCTTTTGAGCTCGGTATCTGTGCTTTTGAGGGCTGCGGTAATGCTCGAGTCGATGCTGAGGTGAAGTCGCCCGAGGATAGCTTGCAGATTTTGCCTGCCCAAAGACCTAAGCCAGAGGCATAAAGTCATCGCGTGTACGAGCGAGTGTGCTTGCAGCAAGATCCCGGTCGGTGCAGTCACCAACGAGAGAAACTGTTCGAAAACTTGGATTGGTACCTCAACCCCTGAACGCGCAACCATCACGAGCCATTCCAGTGCCTGAGAGAGGGAAGAAGGCGACTGGCCGGCTACCTGAACGAGAACGTCAAAGGGATTAGTCGATGCGGCCTGTGTATCGGCGTCGTTGCGTCTGGGTTTAGTGGAGTCAGCTGAATTGATGCTGCTGAGGCGATTGAGGTCGGCATCCCGGGGAAAGAGTCGGTTGAGTCCAGCAATAGGCTGAAATACCCAGATAAGCAGGATTCCGTTGGAACAATCTACAAACTGACCTTGTTAGGTACACCTGATTCCGTCACTAGCACGAGCCATCGAAGTACCAACTCTTCGGAGCAGCTGAAGGTAACTCCTGCATGAGATATCTTGATGATGGCGAGAAGTACCGCGTCCAGTCGTTTCGTAGAGGCTGCCTACAAGTCGTTGTCAGGGTCTGATGCGTGAGTAGTGAAGAAGGAATATAACGTACCTCCATCTCCGCAACGTTCCCGTCAAATACTTCGCTCCCTACAACACGATCATCCGCGAGCTCGATACATGTATCGTAGACAATATCGGTGTAAGTCTCGCAGCCTTGGTCGTGGAGAGAGAGCAGCCATGGAACGGCATAGCGGGTTAAGAGTGCAGTGCGGACAGTCATGTAATCCCGTCCATTACTCGAGTGCATATCGCTATTACTTCGAGAAGGGTGTGCGAATGGCCAGGGAGGCATATCCCCCGTTGATCTGACGCCTGGAAGCGGCTTCTGTTTGCCAATATAGTCCCGAAGGACAATTGCCAGATTGTCATCCTTTGATCAATAAGTTAAATACCGACACAATGCGGGGGAGCTCGGTTTCGCGCACCTCGACAACGATCCAACTGAGAATACTCCTAGCCAAACGTCTCAACCCATATTCCGACATCAACCCATTCGGCCAAAACTTCCGTACGACGAGGAGAAACCCGAATTCGTTGACCGAAAGGTCGAGATCCAAGAGGCAGGTTTCAATGGATGAAACGAGTGTCTCGACGTCGGTCGACATGTCCAGCCCAAGTGGAAGTGGAAAAACGCAGAGGACATCGTCAGAGACCGGGTCGGAGGCGATGTTTTGCCGAGGCTCGATGCGTTCGAAGAAGGAGAGGGTATAGAGGTGGTCTAGCAAGATTTTGGTGATTGCAGGATGGCGGATATTGAATTCCACGGTCAAGACTTCCCTCATATGAGATAATGGGACGGCTTCATATGGGTGAGCTACAGACTCCATTGCCGGCGCAGGCTCGGTCTCCTCGTAACCCTCCACGTTCAACAAGGCGGTGGATAGTGAAGGCATCGGGTGTTGTGCTAATGATATTGGTGATTTCATCGACGTGGAAAGGTATACAAGGTTGGAGAAATCGTACAGAATGGAGTGTTCCATCGGCCCAATCCTATTTTCTTCCATGTAATCCAGCGTAGCAGTTGACCGTTGTGACATCGCCGACCCAAGGAGCCTTTCGCAAGTGTCCAAGGTCTTGTGAAGTTCGAATTCTTCGATCTGGAAATCTTTGGCGTGGGCTGCGCTTTTTCCGCGCTGCATGACAACGATGGAGCTCAACGCAACGCCATTGGTGATAAGTCGTAGCTGCGTCTTCAGGTTATCGTGAATGACGAGGATTTCTTCATAGCTGAGGAGTCCCAGCTGTTCGTTATTCCAACGAAGTTCGGGGAAATGGCTGAGCGCGGAACGCCGTAGAGCCTTATGGTCGATGGTCATATGTTCCGAATCCAATTGGAAATCACCACAAAGTGGCATAGAGGGCGAAAGGAGGCATGATGTATGAGCGATGAAGGAGCAGGCTGAACACTTTGCACCTTGGGCCACACAACCCCACAGCGGTTGATGACAGAGGTAGCAAAGGCACAATGTGAAGACAGTGACAGGCTCGAAGGTGTGGCGATTGTGCCGGAAGGGAGTTTCTCCTCGGCTGGGGATGATGGGGGAAATACGAAGCATGGCAACTCGCTGGGCACCGGCATCATGGGTCATCGTGTATTGCTGCATTAACGTGCCGCCGGGAGGGTCGTAGCAATCAAAGTGCACTGCGGACATGCAAAAAGGGCATAGAAGACCAAATCCATCAATGGCGGTAGCACAGAAGGAGCAGCTGTGTTGGGGTACACCCTGGAAATTCGACCAGCTATTCTTGTGGATGAAATGCCAAGGGATAAATTGGTGACTATGCTTATGGCCTACGCGATGATCTGCCCAGTGGATAGTGGCCTTGTGGAAATCAAGAGTGACCGGTACGGAAAGGTTGCGGCTGATGGTGGCATGCCCAATAACTTTGGGCCATAAGGTCGCTAACAATGCGCAAGCTGGTTTCCGTGACTGTGGACTGTGGTAGGCGGCGATCTGGAGCAAATCGTTATAGGCATCTATTTTCAGAGATGCAATGAGCTCGAGAAGACCGTAAAAGCGGATGGACAGTTCATGGGATGATCCAAGGGAGGTCACGTCAATGGACTCGAGGATGGCAGCAAGCAACGGGGCGACGAGCGACGCTAGGTAATACACAGCTGGGGTTTGGTGGGGTGCGTAGCTGGATTGAACTTTGACCAAATTGCGCACTGCGTCATTGAGATCGCTTTGGACTTCGTCAATCTGGATTTGCAAAACAGGCCCGTTGCTGATGCTCGCCTCTAAAAGACGGGATGAGCGCCGGTACTGATGAAATCCAGCAAGAACGTACCAACTGGCGACATCATATTGGGGCTCGGGTCGTGCTCAATGATTCGCTGAGTCCGTCGCAATGTTTCCAGCAGGCCACAGATGACAACGTCTTGGAAGAATATCATCAAACGCCCGGACATCTCTCTCGGGAAAGTCGAGAATGCAGGAATAATTGCGAACCCAATCTGAGAGACGACTTGTGGGGCATGACGATGGGTAGTAATGAGGAATTGAGCAACATTTAATGTTACGATTTGTAGGGAGTTAGGTGGTCGCGACGGCCGGTGGGATCTGAGTTGAAATCTGCAGTCGTCGGATATGATGGACGAAAGTATGGAAATGCAGAGTGATAGAAGGTAAGGGACACCGAGCTTTTCCGACCGCTCTGGACCTACACCGCTGGGAGAAGGTGAGCGCGACGGCTTCTCGCCGGGTTGAAAGCCGTGTCGAGATCGGCGGAAACGGGACGACCGTGGCCTGTCCTTCGGTTTGTGCATTTCTCCATCGCCAGTTCTGTCAAAGAGGGTCAGAACTAGGAAGCGGCCTTGGATAAGGGGCAAGGGGCATACTCTTCGTCGAATAGGTGCCAGCCCATGGATCTAGACATGACTAGGATGTCTTGTAGCTGTGTCATAAGCTCAAACGTCGCCTCTGTAGAGAAGACCTCGTCCTGCTCAGTGTCTGACCCTTCACGTTCGTCTGCTTCAGTAAATCGAGATGAAGCTTTGGACGCTGTCTTCTGAATACTCGCAACTTCACGAATCAACCCGGATAAGGGTCCGACCCGGCCTTGAGCTGGATCGTCGCCGGCCTCTGCTAATGTTTGAGCAATTGGAGGTGGCCTTCGTCTGTTGAGTAGCTGATAGAGAAGGTGAACAAGTAGCTTCCTAGACTCGCTTTTGGCGCGAGAAGCGGGGTTGGAGGCCGGGGGAAAGGTCGAAGTTGTATTCGAGCTAGTCGTGAACACATCGTGAATATCGTTGGGTGTGGACGAGACGCGAACGGAGGGTATACGAGGGGAGCCCAATGGAGTGCCAGAAGGGCTAGGATCGTATAAACTGTAGGAATTTTTYCCGCCCTGGATGCTCCCAGAAGTATCAATCCTTGGAGGGAGTAGACGACTTGACCTTGAGGATTCTTCCATGAACAGTATCGAATATTAGCTTGCACCGCCACCATACTAATGATGTCTTCCAGTCGACCCCTTTGTCAGCTTTTTCTCACAGCCTCGACGCGTGACGACATCGCTATGATCYWAAGTCCAGAGTCCAGCCTCTCAGAATCCAACTTGGAATCCAAGTCCACATTGACAATGAAAAACAAACCATCTCCATCCCAGCGCAAACTCAAGCAGACGAAGCTTTTTGATTTCTCTTCTCCTCCTTCAGCGTCGCGTTCTGCTCCCGGCAGCTCAAGGCCGAAGGGCAAACAGAGAAATGCGAGTTCAACCTCCACCACGAGTCAACGGCAAATCCTGACATTCCCTCTTCCAGAAATACAAGCAACCGCCTCCAACATTGACGTTCAATGTGTCGGACGACGATGACTCCTCGGAAGACATTAATCACATCAAGCTCGAACGCCCGGAGCCCATCGAAATTTCGGACAGTAGCGCCAGCAGCTCGGATAGTGAATCCTCGGAGGCAGAACAAGCGCCTATCCCCAGTCCACAAAAGCGATCCCAGAAATTGCAAAACTACGAGAGTGATTCTGAAGAGGAGGAAAATCAACGAACTACTCGAGCACAAGCCTCCTCCAAACGTCGTTTGCAGCAAGTGAAGGAGGACTCTGAAGAGGACTCGGAAGGAGGAACGGCTCCCAAGAGACGGCGTCTGACTCGACTTCGGAAGGCACCAGTGAAAGAAGACGCAGGCTCGAATTCTGAGGACGTCGACGATCTTGACGAGGAATGTTCGTCGTAATTTGTTTATTGACCATGGGTAACGTTAACGCGTGCTTTCAGATATTCTCGAATCTCGCTTTCGAGAACGCGGCAAGAAGACAGCTTTTCAAAAGAACTTGGAGAAACTGAAGCGTGCGTCCTTGCCCTGAGTCATCTCAGACTATGGAACATAACCGTGCTCACACAGGGAGAAAGCAGAAGCAACCTCTTCCCAGTTCTGACGGTGAAGGTAGCGACAGTGCTTCTGATCGGGATGAGGATGCGCCTGTAAAAGTAAAGCCTTTCAAGGGTGCCAAACCTGGTAGTCTCTTTGGCAGCGATGAAGACGAGGATGAGGACGGCTCAAGCTCAGAAGAAGACGAAGACGAAGAAGATTTCATTGTCGAAGACGATCCATTAGCGGCCCCGCTACTGCCTGCTGAGTTTAGCATGGAAACGCACCAAGACCTCTCACACCAGTTCAAGAAGGTGTTCCAATTCTTTGTGCACGTCGCGGTTCAGCCCTCTAAGAAACGGAGAAAGTTCATGGAGACTAACATGGATGGTTGGTAACAATATTTTWTAAAGGGATAGCTCGATGATTTACCAATTCCAAAGAGGAGGAATATTTCTCTGTCCCATTAGCGGTCACTCGGAGAAAGCTGGATGGCCTCAGAGACTCCTTGGTTGCGTCCTCTGTCTGGAGACCACAGTTCAAGAAAGCCTTGGAGACATATCCCGAGTTCACATTAAACTCACTCGACTTCGCGGTCCCAGAATGCGATGCATGCCACCTCGGTCGAAGAATATCGACCATGTGTGGAAGCTTGAGTGGGAAACCGTATGATAGGATGGGGTTTCGGCGACTGGTAGGCTCCTATCCTGTGTTTTGACTTAACGCTTATGGACCTCAATTCTACAGAAAAAGAAGCGCGGATCCGATTCAGATTCTGAAGAAGAAGAAGAAGCTCTGAAAAAAGAATTTAACCTGGGTAGATTTTGCGCCCGGCGAACACAAGTCTACCACGAGTTTTGTCACTGGGAGGTAAGTTTCATTTACGCCTTTGGCTTCCACGAAGTTCACAGTCCTTCAAAGTACGACCTGTTTAGTGCTATCGACAAAGAAATAGAGGAGCTTCGGTCCATGGAGAAGAATAAGAGGGGCAAGAAATTCTACAGGGTAGCATATGCTGGTGGTACCAAACCTCCAGAGGACTTGACAGATGCGGACGGACTGTGCGAGTGGCTGGACGAACGTCAAATTATCGATTTCGAATGGAAGAAGGTCAAGGCTATGATGGAAAGCGCCCGACACCTGGAGCTTGAAGGGAAGAAAGGAGACATCGACTAAGTAGTTTGTTTACGCGTTGTTTGTTCCATGTATCATTAGACCCGCGGCAGTGTTTGCCTTGTACTGTGACGACCATGTCTTATACACCGTATACTCCTCCCGCAACCTCTGGTGCTCCTCCTACTTCAACTACATATCCATATGGTGCATATCAAGGAGCCTATGCTGGGGCGTATTCTTATCAAACGAACCCATATCACACGGGTGTAACGAGCTATGGCTGGCCGTATTTCGCAAGCTTTGTTCAGCATCCGCAGACACCGCAGGTTCAGAGGGCACCTACTCAGCAGGCACCAACACCGGCGGCTCCTTCAACAACGACAGCTCAAGCAGCATCAACCACGACAACTACAGCTGCAACCACCACGCCAGCGGTCGCAACATCGACTCCTGTTCCTCCGCAAAGATCAACGACATTCACTGCATACACGCCTGCCTATCTTCGTGACAATGCRRCAACGACTACTTCTTCAGGACCTGCTAGTAGAGGGAAGAGACAGTCAAATCTGAAGGGACTTTTCGGCAAAGAATGTCAGGGCTTTCTCCGTTGCTCCACAGATGGGCTCCGTCGTACTAAATGTGTGTTTCGGCTTGCCAGTGAAAAGCTTGATGTATGGCTTTGGGGACGACAGAAACCCGTCAAATGACACTGTGAACGTCATGGAAGAAATATTAATCGAGTATATCACCGATGTTGTGAGTTGAACGTCTGACCTGCTGACGCTGGTTCTTTCTTATTGAGTTTCGTCTAGTGCCAAGCGGCGGGCGGGGGGTCGAAGAAATCTCGCGTATCCATTGAGGACCTTCGCAGAGCTCTCTCGCGCCCTGCTGATGCAAAGAAGTTGGCCCGATTGGAGGAACTCTTGTTCATGCAGGAGGATATCAAACGGGCAAGAGCCCAATTTGAGGAAAATGACATGCAAGCTCCTACAGAGTTTTAGAAGGATACTACATATTGGGATACACACTCCGTGAGTTCTCTGACTTGTGGCTCGTGCTTCCGGTCTGACGGTTAATAGGAACACCCTATGCTGTACTGAACAACTTATATCCGACCATCGGAAGCGGGAGGTAGAAGCAATTCGTCTCATACGTAGCATGGGAAGGGGTTGTGTTCGAAATTGGGCCATCTGTCAATTGTCCATAATGTTTTGCGGTTCATGAGATCCGGAATTGCGGTGTGTATGTTCAGATTGGGACTCTTTTACTCTTGCATGGCATCGTCGTCTTTGTCGTCCGACTCGGTTTGCTCATCAGCACCAGCACGCCGTCCTTGGACGCCTGCAATCATTGGTCGGGATCGTCTCGGACTTTTCAAGCAGGAATCTCATTGACTTACCTCCGCTCTGCGCCAATGGCTTTACATGTTCCTGTAGCCACTCTTCTGATTCCCAAACTGAAGGGGGTTATAATTAAGTTTTGGCAGTCAGATGGTAGTAGTGAAATGAAGACGCACTGGCTCGGTTCTGAATAGGTGCACTCAGAAGACCTTTCATTGGCTTGGCAAGGTTGACCTTCAGCACTCGGCCTTTTAGTTCGTTGAGATCCATGTTGTCAATTGCATCTTGAGCATCAGCAGTTGAACCGTAGGTTACGAATGCGAAACCCCGATGTTTCCCCTCTAGAAGCAGGGATTAGAGTCGGGTTGGTCAGTTCGGCAAAATCACGAACGATTCTGTGGTTGGGAGAGGGTTGGGTTAGATGGACCTGGGAGAACTACTTCGATGACGTCCCCTGCAAGAGCCTTGAGTTAGCCAACACCCCATCGCACCGAGGAATACGAGCGTGCCAAAAGTAGAGAAGGTCTCGTAAATCAAGGCTTCATCGGTGTCTTCACTTATGCCTCCGATAAAGACGGTCCGTTTAGATTTGGTACCCTCTTCCATGCAAACGGGACTTAATTACCAGGAGTCTGGAGATAGAGAGCAACAGAGAAGTTAAAGCGTGTACCTGGCGCGGGTGGAAGCAGATATGGTGTTCAAGTTCGCACGAAGTTGGCTGCACGTGTAACAGGCAGAAGCGGAAATTTCCAAAAGCAGGTGCTTCATACTCACTGTGTTTCCTTCTCCCACCAGCTGCAACACCGTTTCCTGCTGCTATCTACACCGAACTGTTGGCTCGTTGACTAGCTTCTGGGCGCCACTTTGTCTCTAAAGCACTTCTCCGGTCCTAGGGCTCCTGGTCTAAATTGTGTGCAGGATTCTCAGGCCCTTACCTCAGAACCGCATCTCGGTTTTGCGTCTTCTGGTTATCGACATGGGTCTTTCTGAATCGGGAAGATCTTTCGTAGAGATTCCACCGAGACCCTTACGGCTTAAACTCGTTTCCAAACGGGCGATACCAACACTTGTTCCTCCCTATGTATGGTCATCTTTTCCGGGCTGGTCATCACAATCGCCGTCTCGGGAGAGGTGGAGAGTTATATATTTTGCCATTTGTGTAGTGTCTGCACACACCCGCCATCCACCTCGCTCATCGATTATTATAAAGATATATCACCCAAGGAGATGGCTCCTCTCATCCGTCTGTCATCGTCGTTGCCGTCGCTCTCCTCACTGTCCTTCATGTCTTCGCCCTGGGATTCTGACTCGGATGACAGCTACGAAACGTCCTCGACGTGCTCGGACTCGTTGTTCGACGAAGAAGACGTAAACCGCCGTATCAAACCGTATTGGCCCAAGTACCGTGGCCTTTTTCAAAGTCGAGGTTACGAGCTCGACACGGTGCGAGACGCAAGGGCTTACTACCGCCGCTTCGAAAAATCATCCGCCGATTTCCTGTTTCACGACTCAATATCTTCTGTTTTATGCTGTGAAGAAGGCTCTCCCAACGACAATGACCTTTGTCCGGACGCTGGCTTGGTTGGTGACATCTTCTCTTTTGAACAACGCAACTAACGACGCTCTCAGCCAGATAATTTATTTCGGGGCGTAAGAACCTGTGATGGCAAGCGGTTTGTTGCAAAGGCTGTTCACTTGGCCAGCAGGGAGTACGAGGTAGTGAGGCTTCTATCTTCGCCTCCGCTATGTGACGACCCCATGAATCATACCATTCGTAAGCTGTTTTTTTTTCATATATCATCAGGCCTAGACTGAATACATCGATAGCAATCTTGGCGCTTTTCGAATGCCCGGAGGATCAGATTGCCTTTATTGTAATGGAGGAATGGTCGTCCGAGCTCATCCCACATTCAGGCGGACCATGCTGCTGGACTGTTTTTGTCGATGCAATACGACAATGCATTGAGGTATGTTTTCTGTTGCCCGCAGACCATAGCTACTAAAGGTCCGTACAGCACGCTGCCTTCATGCATCAACACCGACTTGTGCATCTGGATATCTCCTTGCGTAATCTCGTCACGGACTTCAATGGGCGATATGCCTACATAGACTTTGAGCTCAGCCGTAATTTTCAGGGGGTTCAAGCGCCCCAAGTGTATAGACACCATGCGACAGAAGTTCCTCCAGAGTGTGACAGCACAGACTTTCACGATCCGTTCAAAATAGATGTTTGGGCATTGGGTGTTTTGGTGCTGCGAACGTGCCAGGTAATTCGGAGTGCTTCAGGAAGAATAATACACTAATCCATCCTTCAGATGATGGGCTTCGACATCCCAGAACTGGTCGAACTGACCTCCCCAATGCTCGAACGGAACCCTGACCGCCGGACTTCGCTGAAGGATGTTCTGTGTGCATTTGAGAGTCTGATGTCGCAATTAAAACATCGAATGCACCACAACTGCCCCAGCAATTCCAGTTGACAGGATTTGCTTTACCACATACCCATTTTACGACCTCATGATGACCACCCTAGTAGGACTATTATAATACACAACTCAACTATCTATCATAGAAAAAACAATATAGGATCAAGACGCCCCAGATTCTTCTGTATCCTGTTGCTCCAGCTTTGCCCGTTTGCGCTGAAGATAGCGCTCCCTAGCGCTCTGAACATCATCCGTAGTGTTGCGTTTCATCACCGTCCGTCGAATATTTTCGGCTTCCTCTTCTTTCATCTTCTCTTGGATGCGCCGGTTCTCCTCTTCCATTTGTTGCTGTATTTCCCTCCTTCTCCGTGCGTCGACCTCCTTGCGGCTGGCAGCGACGCCGACGGCGCGGTGAGCCTGGGCCTCAGATTCCTGGGGATCTTTCCTGGCGTCCAACGCCTGTTTGAGGGCAAGGTTTCGAGTGTTATGTTGAGACAGATTCAACCCTGGAGCAAGTAGCTCCCGCTTGTCTACGATTTGGTTGTCGTCGTTCAGTTCCACTTCTTTCCCTTGTGCCCTGGCAAGCTTCGCCAATTCCAAATCCGACTGAGGCGTGAAGTCTGGGGGCTTTGCGATTGTGAGATTGGATGGGTTTTCTGCTTGAGGCCCGTATACACGCTTTTCGGCAGCCTTGAGCGAGGCTTCGTGCTCCTGCTCATTTTCCTCCAAAAGCTTCCGGTAGAAATGCGTCATGCCTGTTGTGACACCTCGATTTTTCTTTTCCAATTCTATGAGGAGAGTCGGCGCTGGGACCCAATGGTCGAAAATGCATGACTTACCTTCTCTTTTCTTCTCTTCTTCCTCTGCCTGTCGTATCTGCTCCAGCTGATCCTTGTAAGCCTGCGTCACGAACGACTCTTTATCCTTGAACTCGTCTCCCTCAAGCTCTCGTTCCCGCTGCATCATCTTCTCTTCCGCGCGTAGATGGTCCAGTTTCCTCGTAGCAGCAGCATTAAGCAAACTGTTGATATATTTTGGCTTTAGAGCTCTTAGAATGAACTAGGTGTTACCAAACAGGCAGGTTGCGTACCTTGCGTTCGAGAGCCTCGACCTGCTTGGCCTCTTTCTGTTTTTGCTTTGCCACTTGCATCCTATCCCACACCTCGTCGTACTCATAGACCGTAGAATCGACCTGCTTCTCCGCTTCCATCTTCTTCCTCATGGCCTTGGACGCCTGGACATTGTAGGCGACAGATACTGGTTCTGTTGGTTCATCCGCTTCGGCTTCACTGAACAAGGATGGCTTGGGTTTAGGAGCCGGGGCTGGTGCGGAGGCCTCTGGTTTCTTCTTCAGAGATATTGAGAGCTTCATAATGCAAGGTTGTCGTAGCGTTCAAGCGCTAGACACACAGCAGTGAATGCGCTCAGCTCAGGACAATGTCAACAAGGACATACAAATCGTCATCGTGGAATCTGAGGCTCCTATTATCATATCTAGAGAGTGACAACTACTACGTAGTAAAGCAAAAAGTTAAGGGAGCGACCAAGTAATCTATGCAATTTCCTCATTATTTTCTAAATAGGCATGTAGTGAATTCAAAAAGTCCGGTGTAAGTCAAACATATCGTGTATCCCAAAAATGTACGTAAATCGTCCTGGATATGCAATTAGAGGTGTCGAAATTTTGGTAGGTAGACGCAGCAGTGCAGAATTTATGGCCGAGCTGTGGAACAAGGGCGTAAGAGAGCGGACGCGGCTTGACAAGAAAAGTGACATACCAAGTTGTTCCTTGCGGTAGAACCAGAAGTAGCCAACAACGATGATGAGTTGGCAGACTAGGCATACCCAGAACAGAGGGAAGGCGATCGGGCTTGCACCAAAGCCTTCAGAGGGGTTCCATTTGGCGGCATCCGGGAACACAGTGGCGGGTCCAAGTTTGTTTGGAGCAGTTGCTCGGGCGATGATAACGACAACCGAACCAAGGAGTTGCGAGAAAGCCAACGTTGCGCAAACATGGAGACGCGAAAGTGTCTGAAAATCGGTGAGAACTGGGAAACAAAAAGCATGCATAGTCAACGTACCTGCAACAAAATCATACCCAACCCAACACCTTGAATCGCATCAAGAACACCGAGCCAGAGCCAGAGGGAAAGGCTGAGGTAAGGACCTGCGGAGCCGCCCCAAGGAACATAGAGCGCAATAGAAGAGGTACCCCAGAGCATCTAATTTATGATATTAGAGAGGTACCAGACCGATTAAACTGAAAGAAACCTACTTGTGCCCATCTGGGAGCTCCGAGACCAACAGCGAATACAGGAAGCAGCCATGTGTGGGTCTTGCTGAAGTGGGTCAAGATGAAGAGCATGATACCCCAAACGAAGATGAAGAAGACGACGACAAGGATGAGGGTCTGCCAATGGGGAATGGGAACATCCCAGAGGAATCTCCAGTTACGACCGTAGGGCTGAATGACAATCAGATGAGGTTCGACGCTTGAGCAAATGGATACCTACCGAACTCAACCAATAATCTCGCAGGATCTCGGCGAACAAGAACCACAACACCAGTTTCCTCCTGAACAAGGTCTTCAAGAAGTGGGGTACTTTGGGAGGCGTCTGTCGGTAGTATTCAGGGAGACCGTAGAGCATGAGGTATGCGAAGACGAAGCTCATGACGGCAAGAGGCCAAACGGCAAGCACAATGTACCAGGGTGGAACATAGCCATCTGCACGTCCGTTCAACGAATTACCCCAATACCACAATGCTGCAACCCAAATTTGCTGAGAACCCTGAACGATGCAAGCCCGCAGTGTCCACACTTCTGTAGCAGCACCCTAAAGATATAAATGGTCAATAACAACGAAAAAAAGAAGAAGAAAAGAAACATACAGCTTCTTCACCGAAGTTGAGACCGAAGAACAAGAATCCGGCAGCTGATGCAACGGCATAACACCAAGTTGCAACGTTTGCGAGGGTCTTGTGCGCTGGGTGCAGTGCCTCGTGGATAGTAGGAAGACCGATGAGGAAGAAGGCGAGGCCGAAGAAAATCCATGGTGCAGAGAGGACGTAGACGGATGGTTTGAGCCTGAACAAGGGGTACCAGACGGCCGAGGCAGCAAAGAAGATCGCTCCGAGGATGTACAATTGCATGTCGTCCGCCCAGTTGCGACCAGAAAGGAGGGTGATTTGGAAGCTGGTTGCGCTGAGCATCTGGCCAAGAGCAATGACGATGGTGTACAATGGCCACCCTGCAAGCTCGCGAGACATGGCAACTTGGAGAGCGGTCATTGGAGGGCCTTCAGGTTGGTCGTGATCATGGAAAGGGTTATCATCTTCGCCGTGGAACGATCCTTGCATGTTGGGAGCTATCAAAAGTTCGTTAAAAAAAGCAACACTTGAAACCCTATGAGCGTAACTCACAATCTGGCCGGGAGTAGAGAGAAGGAGTAGGAGTTCCCCAAACTGAATCTCGTTGAGAAGACCGGACGCTGGCAGCACTGGACAATTTATCCTTCTTGACCTTTCCGAAGAAAGTTTCCTCGCTCTTGACCAAGAACTTGTCGATACAAAGTTCGTGCTCGGAGTTCTTGGAGTTGAGATTCTGCAACCTTTGAACGAAATCTGCGGCAACACCACCGTCGGCATCCGTGAACTACGAATCGTTAGCCACTGCAGGTCATCGTATAGTAAATAAAATACTCACAGAGGCGATGGCCTTGTTGAGAGGCGAGTTTGACTTTTCGTCGACGATGGTAGAAATGGACTCGACGGATGAGATACGGGAATGAGCACCGAAAGGACGATGAGGCGCCAAGCCACCCTCGAGGAACGGATCAGGCACATGACGCTGTTCGCGGCCAATCGTTCTGTTTGCCCTGTCCAAGAAATTGTCGAACCCTTCGCCTCCCGAGGTTGTTGCAACACTTCCTCTGGTGCCTCTGCCGTCGAAG
This sequence comes from Candolleomyces aberdarensis, assembly GCA_004126415.1. Taxonomy (NCBI): domain Eukaryota; kingdom Fungi; phylum Basidiomycota; class Agaricomycetes; order Agaricales; family Psathyrellaceae; genus Candolleomyces; species Candolleomyces aberdarensis. The sequence goes on along the minus strand of SDEE01000135.1, from coordinate 21,892 downwards.
TAACCCTGCTGGTTGGGGCCACCGAATTCATTGGGCGTGCCGAGGTTATCCTGACTCCAAGCAGCGGGTGAACCAGGGGTGTGAGGACCGTCGTTGTAGCTGCGAAGACTGGCTGCATCCCATTCGGGCTGTGTGGGCTGGGGCATTTGGACTGGATCCCAATCATCGGTATGGGCGACAGGACGAGGAGCAGCAGAGTCTCCATCAGACTTCCTCCAGGCATTGGAACCAGCGGCCTTGCGACTTTGGTAGATACTGCGTTTGTGGAAATCTTCCATACGTTGACGCCACTCGACGACAGGGAAACGTTGGACCGCAGATCGAGCACGAAGGACGGCACGCTCCTCTTCCGTAGACTTCAAAGCCAACTTGATTGTCTTGGTCAATTGTGAAAGCATATGGTTCGTTCCAGTAGATTCGACAGGGAACCACTGGAGAGGAATTAGTAAATATGCGATATAAATGAAGGACGTGCACTTACCCAACCGGGCATGAGACCGAGACCACCAAGACGACTACCAACACCAAGAGCACCCTTACGACCGAATTCGACAGCGACCAAACCGAAAGGCTCGTCACGAGAGGGGATCAAAGCAAAGTCGGCACCACTGAAGAGGTAGGGAGGAAGAGCTGTGAACTCTGGCTTGGAGAAGACGCGATCCGGATACATTTCCATAAGACGAGCCAATTTCTCAGCAGCGAAGCGACCGTATAGATCAATGACGGGGCCAACAGCGATAACCTGAATACTGGGCTTCTTTTCCAAGCTACAAGAGAGGTCAGCGTCATCGCATTAAAAACAAAAAAGTAAATGAAAAAAACTTACAGGGAAGGCAGCACATCGGCAATGACATCGACACCCTTTTGCTTTGACCAACGACCGACGAACACGAAGAGATCCGAGTTGGGGTCCTGCTTGATACCAGCCCATTCCTGTGCCTTGCGCTTGTTTTCGGGACGAGCAGCTTCCGCCTCTTGATCGACCTGAACGTTCTTGGACTTGATTGGGGTCTCTTCCAGAGCGGCGATATCGGTAGGATCAGGATTGGGAAGGGAGTCGACATGCTTCAAGGTCCAAAGAGCGGGATACCGAGCCCACGAACGCTTGCCGTACTTGTCGGACACACCGGCGACACCAATACTCTTTTGATGGTTACTGATGAAGGAGGCGGCAGCGTGAAGCAGATTGAAGGTGTTACCGAATTGGACGTATTTCGTGCAGTGCTCTTTGCTGATGTTGAATGCTGAGCAGACTTCCTTCATTTCTTCCTTGGTGCGAAGCGGCCAGAGACCCTGGAATTCGGCGTTGTGGAGGGAGAGACAGACGGGCATGACTTTGGGAAGGAGATAGATGGGAGCGAGGGCGCCGTGGTAATCGTTGATGTGGTAGATGTCGATGTCGGGGTTGCGGCGGATGGTGGCGGCAATGGCCTGGTTCCAGGTGGAGTAGAAGATGGCAGAGCTGAGATCGTCCATACGAGCGGGATAGGGATCGGCTTTGGTTTGCGCGCGGAACACGGGGCTGTCAAGGATAACCCAGGTGATGTTGTCCAGTACATGGGTCTCGACTTCAATGAGATATGGTTCGCCGAAGATGATGACTTCAATGGGGTCTGCGGGATCGCCTGGGGGGTACTCGAGGTCTTTCACCTTGGGGCAAACCCAGATGAGGTCGACGTCCGACATGGCTTTACCCATCAAACTTGACATGACACCCAAACCACCAATCTTGACCTTGAGCTTCCAGTCGATGATTTCGTACTCCAAGGTGGCAATGATCACCTTTCGCCGCTTGTTCTTGTCCTCGGGCCAACCGATAATCTCCTTCGGAGCCTTGCTACCACCAAACACCTTCTCCGGCGCGGCAGAACCCAAATCAGCGTTCGACTTGTTGCTAAGCGCTCCGAGAATGGGGAAGTAGCTGGTGTTGGATTTGTTCTTGACACCGTATCGGTTGTACTTGATGCCGTAGAACGTCCACATGAAGATCAGGACAGCGAGGGTAGCAGTGATGAGAGGGATGGAGAGGAGCAATGCATACATAATGGCGCCGACCATCGCTTGGCCACGGGGGACCAAGCTCCATGTCATGCCTGAATCGGAAACCAAGAGTCGCCACGAAAGATAAGGGTAAGGAGGGGCGGTGACGTTGACATAGTTGGGTGCGACCGTGTTAGGTGGTAGACGATCGAGGACACCATCGCCATCAGCATCTCCGTACCAGTAGTCGTTGAAGTCGTAGACGTTCAGTTGCATGTAGGTGGGCCACGCGGCCATGATATCCAGCTGCCATTGGTCCTGGTCATTGAGTTTCATCAGGGTGTTGATACCCTTGTCGTAACCCCAGTTGTTGAAGGGACCACGAATCAGGAATTGGGGCACACGGCGGGGAGGTCCGGTGTACTGGCCGTCTGAATGCACCACCGTGCTGGCAGAGCTCGCATGTTTGCTCCAGTCTGGTATGAAACAGTAAGCTTAGCGGGCGGTGTGTCAAGAGACATGATACTCACATTGGACGATGACATGACCACCCTTCCAGATATGATCCTTCTGTATGAGCTGACTGGAATCAATGTTCGTGGAGGATTCATATGCCTTCCAGTCTGTCCAGTTGGTGCCGTAATTCCAAGTGTACCTGAACATGTCTGCTCCAACGGCCTTGTGCGTAAAGGTGAATTGGCCACCGGATTCAGTGAGAGCGGCAGTATCGTAGTCGCTATCAGGGAAGACCATGACGTTGTCGGATTTACCCTTTCTCAACAGGAGATGGTCAATGGCCTAGAATAACATTGGTCAGACCATGAATGCAGATTCAAGGGATCGGAAAGCTTACGCCAGTGGTGGTGGTAGCTGATCGGGCGGCAGCTGGCCTGGTGATGGTCAAAACGATGATACCGTCAGGGATGTTCTGCAGCGTCGCCTGCCATGACCACACCGAAACATCACCTCCGGGAATGATGTTTGGATCAGCAGTGGACATGCGCTGACATTGAGCAGTAGAGAAGGTCGGTGTACCCTGGCTGGTGGAAGACACCTCGATCGTGATGCTTTCCGTGACACTGTCGCAGTCCATTACGGTGTTGAATTCCAGCGTCACCTGGACATTAGAATCCCCTGAATCGGAATTGATCCTATGATCGTGGCCGGGACTGAATTTGGTAAGGGCGGGAGCTGGGGGAGTCCACTGTTCGATGGGAACAAATGCTTTGAAACCATAAGGCTCCAGAGTCATGGAAGGGATGCACCCAAAAGTCACGTTTTCTGGACGTCCCGGAATTCCCTCGCCGGTAGCTTCGGTGGTGTAATTGTCGTAGGGATAGAAGAGATTTCGGATGGTGCCAGGTTCAAAGGGAGTGATGATACTCTCGTCACCCTTGCAAGGGAAGGTGTAGGAGGTGGTGTGGTTTTCGTTCGTGAACACAAGCATGACGGGATCTTGGAATTGGCCTGATACATTTTGGAATCCGGTGAGTTCTTCACGAACAAAGGCCCAAGCGCCCATTTCCGTTGCGGTGTTGTTGGACCCCGGTCGTTTGATTTCGTATGTCCATTTACGCAAGTTGCGCAATCCGAACCCATCCTGAAGGACACCATATGTGCTACGCAGCTGGAAGAAATGAGAAAAGAGTCGACGGGTATTGGCGGTGGGATCGAAATGGTCAAGGGAGTTCCAGTCGTCTTGGCATCCAATGAGGGCCTTTGTGAGGGGCATATTGAAGTATTGCTCGGACCCCAGTTGATAGCACCCATGTCGTTTCCAGGCGGTTGTGCTGAACATTGCCTGACGTCTGGAGGCGCGTGAGCATATTATGCCAAGACCGGAAGGGAAGAGCTTACCCGTAAAGGTAATTGGATGCACCGTTGTCGAAAAGGTAGAAATTTTGCTCTTCGCCATAATACAACTGCAAACGGTTTCAGATTAACAGCTGAACAGATAAAAGCTATACGTACCAATGGAATACCAGGCATGACGAGGGAAGTGAGGAAAGTGCCGACAGCGACTCTCTGGGTGCCATTCTCCAAGCTCTGCCAACGGAAGATATCGAAGTTGCTGGTGCCGTACATGTGTCGGGGATCGACGTCACCGGACGTTGGGTTCAACATATCGTTGCTGACGAAGATCTGATTCCAAGCGTCGACGAGGTCAGCCTGGGTGTCGTAGGCGACTTGCAGGTTTCCGTCCATGCCAAGGATACGAGCCATAGCACGATAGATGGAGTAGTGGAAAGCGACAGAGTCCAAGGAGTTGTGGCCAGCTTCTCGCAAAAAGTATTGATTGTCGGTAGCGGAGACGTTAGCTGCGGCGAGGAATCCACCTGGCCTCTGTGTAGGTGTGCGACCACGACCCCTGACGGGAGTAAGTACGAGCTTAGAGGTCACCAAGAAACCCAACTTACATGTACAAGGCACCAAAAGTGTCACCACCAGTGACTTCGCCAGGAATGAAGAAGTTGGTCTTGCCAAGCCGAGCAGCGCATTCTCGGGTATGAGTAGCCCAATTGGCCATACCATCGACTGAGACTTGAAGGGCTTTATCAATACGGATGGCGTCGAAATCCAGGGCTTTGATCGCCATGCATGAGAAGACTTGGATGCGTTCCATGACATCAGGGCGCCATTCACGAAGTCGGTCTTGCACGGAGGCGAACTTGGAGAGCTGACGCTTCCAGTCTGGGTGGACACCGAAAGCCTCCATGTCACCGTACTGGTCGAAGTCGGACATGAGACAGCCGTTGGTCTCTACTTTGACAATTGTACCGTCGTCCACCCAGAATTTTGGCATTTCACACGACTTGTTTCGCTCGTCTGAGATCTGAGAGGAATGAGTAAAGATGGATTGGGAGAAGCACGCAACGACATACCTTGAAGTCTGCGTACTCGTCAAATCCCCAAGGAACATATCTTGGATGCTTGTAGACAGCGCTGTATTCGTTGAGATCAAAGTCCGCACTCGTGTTGAGGAATCTGATGCACGACTCGTTAGACACATCGCAGACGATTTCCAATGCAACTTACCCCTTCCATCCGATCAGATCTGACATAGTTCCGACGGTGAAATCAGCCATAAAGTACATTCCGCGGGCATGAATGGCATCAATGAGATGGCGCCAGTCGTCGATGGTGCCCCAATGTGGATCGAGGACACTGAAATCGAGGGGCGAATAACCTGGCAACGTGGATGGTGAACAGAGAGAGGGAAACGATGGAATCGCTTGGACGTACTGTCGGCTTGCCAGAGCATGTTCAGGAAGGGGGTACCAGACATGAAGATGACCCTGACACCCATGCCGTGCAGATAGTCGAGTTTTGCCTCGAGGCCTCTCAGATCGCCTCCAGAGCGCAGCTGGGTCTCCCGCCAATCCCACTCGTAGGGACTTTTGAAGAAATCGTTGTTGGAGGGGTCGCCATCGGCGAATTTGTCCATGAGGATGGTGTAGGTTGGCAGCTCACGCCAGTTGAGCGGTGAGGGTGTGTAGGTGGTATTGGGCCGCTCGCTATCATACTGGGTGGGCGTCTGGGCGTCCTTGACGACGTTGAGATTGTAGCCGACGAGGTCTTCGCGATAAGGGGAGGCGAGCGCGGAGGCGGCGAGCAGAGACAGAGACGAAAGCCATGAGAGCTTCATGGCGGCAGGAGGAGAAGTGCCAGCAGGTGTTGGATTCCTGGGATTGGCAGAGATAATCGATGAGGATGGTGGAAGATGGAAAGGAAGGAACGCGTGGCAGGGGCGAGGGCAATCGAAATGAGTGAAATATAGTTTTGGACGTTTGTGACTGAATCCGTCGACAGCGCCCAAATTCTTTGTTTACCCCAGTTTGGTCTATCACAGCCAACATTCAAAACGCCCGACCTGCCCCTGCGGAGATCGGCCAGGGTCCAGCATTGCCTCTGTCNNACAGAACCGCACTCTGTCCCGTGTAGATACATGCAACAGATATATATTGCGATACGCTCCGTTGCCTACTCTATGTGCTGGAGCCGTGCAGCGCGGATTGGGCATGGTATGGCACCGCGTGCCGTGTCCACGAGACCCATCGGACTGAAGCTGGGGCCGGCCACCTCGGTGTGCTGATAACCAGTGTCCCTGCGTCCCTGTCCTGTTCCATTCCTGTCGACCCTGCCCGACGCCAGCTCAGAAGGGAAGCGCGGCGGCAGAGTGTGGGAAAGTGAGCTTAGGGCCGGCCAGTCACACACAATAGCGAACTTTGCGCTCGTCCTTGTCGTCCTTGTCCTCCGTATGGGCCCTCTAATTGCTCCTCCCTGACCCCCAGTTGACCCCTCCCATGTCCGCTCTGGCAGCACAGGCCTCCTTTCTCTCCTCCGAATCCAGTCCCCACTCTCCCTCGAAGCCCTCGTCCCCGACAGCCAACTCCTCCTCCCCGTACTCAAACTACTACACCCCGCGGTCGCTTATGAACCTCAACAGCAATGCCGATCTCAGAGCGCAGTACCACGGCTCCCCCGTCCCAAACGGCTCCCAGCTGCAGAATGTCCTCGAACCCCCTGAGGGCGTCGCGTTCGCAGAGTATCTGCGGACCTGGAACCACTCTCATGTATCGCGATGGCTGGCGGATATGAAGTGCGGCGCTCATGCAGACGCCTTCAGGACCCATGAGATCCTCGGTGACCTCCTTTTGGAGCTCGACCAGGACGCCCTCCGAGAAATGAGCATCACCAGCATTGGCGACCGTATTCGAATCCTCAATGGCGTCAGAATTCTCCGCCAACGCACTGCATCCAGGATGGCGCCTTCTCGGCTTGGTGAATCGCTCTCGCGCTCGTCTCTGGACGTCAGCGCGGCCAAGCTGGAAGACTCTAGCTCTGGGCGCGTACTATCACGAAAGGAACACGGCAGACCACCCCCGCTTCATCTCCAGCCAAATGCCAACAAAGGTGATCTCCCAGATATTATTAGGGATACCACGCCCGATTCTGCCACTGCCCGAACCACTGCCTTGCCACCGATCAGACCGTTGCCTCAGCCCAATCAGACAGTGGTCGTGCCTCCCAATCTCCAGAACGGCGCACCAAGCGGCAGCCTATCCACCCCAGGTGGCAGCCATCGTTCTCATTTACCGCCCCTTCCGCCACCCCCTAAAGGACAGCCTCCTCCACTGCCATCTCATGCCGCTCGTCCCTCGAACACACCCCGCCCATGGGCAAGCTCGTCTTCCGAAGCACCGGCTTACACATCCCAGCCTCTTCCTCCAACACCCCACAACCAAAGCCAGCTCTCTACCCCTACGAGCTGGTCAAAGCAGCCGAGTCGCTCAACTTCGCCGCTACCCCCACCTCCTCCTCGAGTACGGGGACCAGTCAACAAAAATGGTCTTGGCGCAACCTCTCCTCCGAGTGGAAAACCGGGCGTGTCACGGTTTGGAAATCATCCTTACGCAAACGCCCAACCAACAACGCTACACCCTCCGGCGCATCAGGCTCACAATTTATCTCCTATCGAGGAAGCCTTTTCCGCTTATCACAGCACGCCTGGAACACCTTCCCCTCCTTCACAGGGATACCCCTCGACTCGTGGGCCCTACAGCCAAGGCCCTAGTTTGGATGACATCAAGAAGAAAATCGTCAAGTTTGTTATCCCTGAAGAGGGCGCCTCGTTTACGATCGATGTCACCAATTGTTCCAGGGGCCAAGAAGTCATTGAAAAAGTCCTCAAAAAGGTTGGAAAGACTACCCTCAGAAACCCCGGTACCGAGTCGCCTTCTGAGGAACATTTCAACGTTGACGGGTGGGGTGTTTGGCAGGATAATAGTGATGAGGGCATTGGTAAGTTGGGATCCAATCGCTCGGAAAATGAGTCAGGGCTGATGAATGTGTTTTTAGGCGAGCCGTTGACCGAAACGCAGCTGTTGTCCATCTGCAGCGCTCCAGATCATCCCGCTCGTGGACATGGCCTGATAGTCCGTAGACTGCGTCGCGACGATCGCAGCACCAGCCCCCTGTCCATCGCAAGCAACAAATACCTTTCGCCTGGCCAGACCAGCAAGGCGACCAAACGCGCAAGCTCGATCAGCATCCTCAGTGGACTTGGCGTACGGAATCCTGAGACGGCACTCTCGGATCCACCCTCGCCCACTGCTGCCACCTCGGATGAAACCCTCAACAGCGCATGGCCCAAGGCTAAGCGACCTTCCAAATTACGAAACTTTTTCGGCCAGCGTCCACCGAGCGAGCTCATTACAGATCACTTACCAGAGTACTTCCCAATGGCGGAGAAGAAGGTGCTTCGCACCGCCCGTCACAGCATGCTGATGCGCCATGGGACGAGCAAACGGCAAAGTATCGCTTCTTCATTCCAGCAGCCCCCCGCTTCGCGGTTCAGCACGAGTACACAAGGATCGCAGAGTCGGAGATCGATCTCGCCGTCGAGAGCCTCGCTTTCTTCGTTACCGCCTCCGCCTCCTGAGAAGTATGACGCGCATGGGGGTGAACCCATACCGAGGATGTCGCTCTCGACAGAGGATGGGCGTTCCAGGGACTTGTCGGACGATGATGTTGGAGGTCCTTTGGACCCACCGGCTCCTCAGCTCTTGCCCCCTATTCCGACGGGCGATTTCTCTGATTCGATGGGAGAGTTTACTGGTAATACTCGACCGGTCTCGAGAGCCATGTCGATCAACTCTAAGCGGCTGAGCTACCTCTCAGAGCTCCGAAGCAACCGAGACGTCTCGGATACTGCGAGCTTGATGACTGTCGACGAGATCACGGCGGAGGTGGAGAGCAGGAGAGTGAGCAAGGTGCCTGATATGACCAATCCGGACTTGGATGATTGGACAAAAGTGGAGAACGAGGATGAGGATGTGGTTGTGGAAGCGGATGAGGATGAGGATGACGACGAGACTGTGGCCGATGATGTTGAGGAAACGACGTTGAACGCTGACGACGATGATCAAGATGAGGATGAAGAGAGCGATGATGAATTTGACATTGCTATTCCTGTTCGGACTGGTGAGTGTGCCCCCCCGGCACTTCAATCTTGGGATCTTTTTCGGGATTCTGACGCATACCCCTATAGCCAACAAGTGGATCAAGGGTGCTCTGATCGGTGCTGGCTCCTTTGGAAAGGTCTATCTCGGAATGGACGCTAGCAGTGGTCTCCTCATGGCTGTAAAGCAAGTCGAACTCCCTATTGGATCTGGTCCGAATCAGGAACGGAAGAAGAGCATGCTCAGTGCTTTGGAAACTGAGATCGAGCTCCTCAAAAACTTGCAACATGCAAACATCGTACGGTACCTCTGTAAGTCTTGCTCAACCCAGCACCAAAGCCAGCTGCTAATTTCGTTCTTTTTAAAGACTCTTCACTGGACGAAGAGTTCCTCAACATCTTCCTCGAATACGTCCCTGGTGGATCTGTCGCTACTCTTCTCTCAAATTACGGGGCTTTCGAAGAGAACTTGGTCAGGAACTTTGTCCGCCAAATTCTGCAGGGTCTGGATTACCTCCATGAACGTGATATCATCCACCGTGATATCAAGGGCGCCAATATTCTTGTCGACAACAAAGGCGGTGTCAAAATATCCGATTTCGGCATTTCCAAGAAGGTTGATGACAGTGAGTTCTTGTTTCCATGATTCTCCTTCTTCGCGCTTATCTTTGTTCGCCGTCAGATCTTCTTGGTGGTAACCGTCTCCATCGACCTTCTTTGCAAGGTTCTGTGTTCTGGATGGCCCCTGAAGTGGTGAAGCAGACTGGGCACACCAAGAAAGCTGATATTTGGAGTGTGGGGTGTCTTGTCGTCGAGATGTTGACGGGTGAACACCCGTGGGCTCAGTTGACACAGATGCAAGCTATATTCAAGGTCAGTCTCTACTTCTGTTCGCATACAAGTCAAAATTTTGAATGTTCTTTCATTAGATCGGTTCTTCTGCCAAACCAGCGATTCCGTCTGACATCTCAGCCGAGGCACAAGATTTCCTTCAGCGCACATTTGAGATCAACCACGAGGCCCGGCCGGGAGCTNGCTGAGCTTCTTCAGCACCCATGGATTGCGAAGAAGTCCAAGAAATCCAAGGAGAAGGACATCTCGCTTGCAAATGACTCTACACCTTCGTCTTAATACTGTAGCTTCNCCTTCTTTCACCTTCAGYCACCCAGGGCTTTTCCAGGATANCCCCCCCGTGTGTTGTATGTTTGTTGGCTCTTTTATCTTAAATTATTGTTTTACTACTAGATATCCCTGCGGCCTCAGGCTCTCTCAACTTCTTTCTGTCAGATCAGATCACGAGGATTTCTTTTCACATAACGCACACGACATTCTGTATTGTAACGACCCCCCTCTCTACATTGACGCCTGCTTTGCTTGTCACTACTGTTGCTATACATCCATTTGTCTTTATCAAATATCACGACGCGTTTTCTCATTCTTCTCCATCCGTGTGTCAATGTCAATGTATACATCTCAGGAAGTATTATATTACCATCGGAATTAGGGCATTTTTATCAGGCTTCGGCGGTTTCGTCGTCTGGGCGTTTGCGCTTCAGAGCCGCGTTCGACTTCCCCGTTGCTTTCTTTCCTGGTCCCCAGTTGGGAGCGGGGTTTTCTTGGTACCGAACGAGCTTGACCTTGCCGGCGGCTGATACTGAATCTGGATGCGACGTGAAGTCTATAGTTAGACTGTCAACGAGAGTTGGAGTAAAATGAGAATTAGAACTTTGATTGGCGTTTAGATAGATGAGTGGGATTTCGCACCGAGGTTCTTTTGCCAGCAATTTGGCGGCTGGAGACGAAGGTGATATCTTGTCCATTTTGACAGGATGGGTTTTGATGAAGGTTCTGTATACGTCGTGGATGTCACGATTCCCAGCGTTGGTCTTTATGGATCCGGGACTGGCATGCGACCGTGAAACCTTGAACCCAGCGTTTAAGAGACCAGATCTGAGTGGATTTTAGCATTGACATGGATTGAGATGTTTCCTTTGGTGTAACATACGCAATTTCATCCAGCGATGGAGTTTCGCAGTGGAAGTGACCGGCAACTTTGCCAGGAACAAAGTAAAACAGAGAATCGTTGAGTTCCTGGAAGTTTGTTTGTCAGAAACAGCCGCCACTACATGAGGGGTCGCCGTACCTCCTTGGCGACTGTAAGCATTCCTTTCATACGGGCGTATGTTCCATAGTGGTCGGAATTGTTGTCGACGTGCTCCAGCATCTTCTCCATGAAGGCTTGGTCGTGCAGAGGTCCATTCCACATGGGACCAGCTGTTTGAGCGCCTTTAGCCCTGGTCATTGAGGGAGAAAAGTACAGGGAAACTGACCGACATGCAAAGCACCCTCGCACTCTTCACACTTGGCCGGAATGGTGTTCTGGTGGGTCTTGAACAAATGATTTACATGACCAGACTTCTCGTGTTTCTTTTCAACAACTCTTCCAAGCGGTTGATTGTAGAAGGATTGGCATGATGAGCACACGTATATCGTAGAGGTTTTCCTGWAYACYAGTCAGGWCATATAACRAAAGCGGTTCGAAAGGACTCACGTCAACACCTTTTTCACCTCGGACGGACTGGTGTCTACTCGAACGAAGACTCGAATGTAGAAATCTATCGAGAGTGACAGAAGAGGTGTAATGTATCTTCCATATCGGGCGGCGGAAGTGGAAAGCGTGTTAAGTAGAAGACGCAATGCCTGTCGGGGCCGTTGAGACTCAACTGAAGGATGAAAAGAGGGAGACAAACCGCTTCGTGAGAGTACTCTGCTTTTACTGAAACACCGCCGTAATTAGAGAAACTGCGAACTGTCAGTCGATGATATATCAGAATGAAGGGCCTCATACCATTTTTCTGGATAGTTATTCGTGGCAAGGACTGCGAGATCAGTACATGTTACGCAAAGCAGACCTAGACGGCCGTCATCAAATGTTCATATCCATTATCAAGACTGTATTGCTCACCGCCATCCTTGACAGCTTGGACTGCACCGTCAATAAAGGGTGAGGCAGTCCCGTAAGGATCCAAGTCAACAACATCCACGCGGTTCTTCTCCTCTCGGTGACTATACATCAGAGAACTGGCAGACGAGTCAGCTCGACTCAGAGTTTCGAGAACTTGATCATACCAGGCATCCCCCTTATTGACCTTGACTTTCGCCGGGATGACCGTCTCACTTCCGTCCGGTTGTAAGATTTTTCGTTCGTCCAAGTCGTTGTATCGGACATTACGGTGCATTGCTTCAACTGCAGCCGGAGACAAATCGTTGGCAATGACATCTCTGCAAAAGCCAATGCTCAACACAAACGACAATGTGGTCACAACGGATTCACGTACTTCAGCAAGGGAATTTCTTTGGCGTATCGCAGTGATCTCAGCCCCGTAGCAGAGAGTGCTTCGAGGATGGTAAATCTGTACGGTGGGTACTGTGCTTGAGAATTTATGACGCATGTCCCGGTCCAAGAAGAAACGGATACGGACGTTGGCAGGGGTCTCTGCTGAGAGTTGTGAAGTAAACGTTTCCGCTTCGTTCACCACGGATTCTGAGGAGTTTTCTACTATCAGAGATTCGTACACTGTCCATTCGGAATTTGTTTATGCGAGAACTGCACCTTTCATCCGTTTAGCGTCATGGTTTTTCTCCTTCAGCTTTTGTCTCCTCTCAAGTTTCTGCCTCCACCGAGCTTCTTTCTCCCTGTTGAGCTCTTCACTCCACACACGTATTGAAGCGACGCTGAGATCTCGATTAAATTCTTGAACAGGATTGAGGAAGGCGGCGTTAGCGTCCAGCAGGATGTGCGACGTGTTTTCAGTGTGTAGGACGTAGCCCTCGGGAACCTCCTTTCCAGACGCAGCGGTACTGGCCATCCTATAACGAGGGACGAGAAAGCAGCCAAACCCCTTGGTGCTTGTAAACCTAAATGTTGCCAGTTTGAGAGCGTGACTTGGAGCAAGAAAAGTTTGGAATTGTTGCCATCAAATCCTCCGAGTCCGCTCAGCCAATTCCATCTGCCCCGAAGGACATGCCTCTAACTCGACTACAAGCTCTCTGGCAACAATCCGACAACCAAGTTTACAGACATATCTCGCCCCTCGTTAACGAAACACACCGCGAGCGGCGTACACACAGTAAGAATTCTACTACCCTGAACCTCGCCGAAGCCAGATGCCGATGTTCGAGTTCCTCCTTCTCATTCTCAAGTGCTTGCACTCATCTGAATTTTGTCGGGACCATTCGTTAGGCATAGGTTCGACACGGTCAGGATGGGAGAAATTTATCCAATTGAGAAACCAAATTCCAGCCTTATTCCACGAAGTTAAAAATATAATACATCTTCCTGTGTGTATGGGATCCATTTCGCAATCACTCGACAACGACACCAGAGCGAACCTATACGACGAGATCATCAGTTTTAACCGGGTTAGAGCTCACACACATAGACTTGCCTCCTTGCCGGTCTTCTTAATCTTGGCCAACACATCGTCGTACGGGATGGACCCCTTCACGACGACTTCCTGTTTCTCGAGGCTGACGTCGAACGATGTAACACCTTGAATTCAACTCGCCGTTAAAGACCAATGCCATTCAGTTCAAGGGAACGGAGCGCACCATCAGCCTTGGCCTTCTCTAGCACCCGAGTGACTGCGCCGGAGCATCCACCACAAGTCATCTAGGTGATAACTGTAATCAGAGATGGTATTCAATGCGATCCCAGCGACAGGTTAACCTTGACATCGAATTTATACGTGTGCTCAGCCTGTGGGTATGCGGTGAGCACAATGACTCGAGGAGGCCCAACGATATGAAGTCGATGCTCACCATGATAAATATCCGATTCCGAGAAGAAGAACGGGCTTTCAGAGAATGAGCCCCTGTCCACAGTCGGTCTGGTTTCCCTTGGATCGGGACCCAGGGCAGTTGAATGCTCACCTGTAAAGTTACTGTACAAGAGGGAAAGAGAGAGCAATGATGACCACAGCCTTATCCCAGGTAGCTGTTATAAGGATCCTCCGAGCGGTCGTGTCTGACCAAGCAATGTCGTCAACCTCACCAAGCCCGAGAAGGTCCCGACCGATCTCCTCGACAAACGTTTCCATGGGCGCCATAAACGACCGCACCGCTCCGGTAGTGTAGGAACTTGACAACGCAACGATCACAATAACACATGCGTCGATGCTAGACTTAGTAGGAATGGAGCCAAAGCCGGCCTTGACCATTAAACATGTCCTTTACCAGACCCAAGAGAGCGAAAAGGATTTAACCGATATGCTTCCAGTTGGCCCAGAAGATAGAGAACTCCCGGAAATAATCTGGCATGAAGTTGGAACGCAGCGGACCGAACTTAAGGGGCCTGATCAGCGGGATGATGTCGACACGGTGTCGCCGCGGCGAGCGCTTGTTTAACCACTACCATCATCAGCGTACTACCAGTCATGGCCAGCGACGGACCAGGGCATTTCCTATCTCTCAAAGTTATGAGAGTCTCTGTAAGAAAAATGTTCTAGTCTCGCCCGCGACGTTAATTAATCCAAGGAGTAACTTGCAGCGACCAGAGTTAGCCAGTGCATGGCAGCCATTTTATTCCAGTTCGCCCAGTTTCTCGGTATATTTCTGTTCATCTCAAACCTCGTAGTAGAATCTTACGGGAATATGAAAGGCACACTCTTCCGAACATATTCTTTCTCTCCAAGGAGCGACCCCACTCCCAGGTCACCCTAAAACGCTTCGCGACTTAACCCATGCCTCCGACCTGCTGACGCTGCCATCTGCATTTGGTACCATCCAGTTGGGCGAAACATTCTCGAGCTGTCTGTGCGTGAACAACGAGGCGCAGTCAGATATTGAAGTAGCGCAGGTCAAGGTGGAGATGCAGACTATCACTGCGAAAGTGACTCTAGCGGAAATGGAAGACGGCAAGCCAGGTCTCACACTGTCCGGAGGGGGTACTTTCGAGAGTGTTGTACATCACGAAATCAAGGAGCTTGGTCAACATGTTTTGGCCTGCACCGTGACCTATCGTCTTCCCCCTAACGCGAGACCAATACCTGGAGCCGGAGAAGACGCAAATGACCCTTCGTTGGTGACCTTCCGCAAGTTTTACAAATTCGCGGTAAGAATGTGCTCATCTAAAAGTGATATCTATCGACGTGACAAAAACGCTACTTAGGTCACGAATCCTTTGTCTGTAAAGACCAAAGTCCATGCTGCAAAGTCACCGACCGCCCTCCTTTCTCTAGAGGAACGAGATAAGATCTTCCTCGAAGTTCACATCCAAAATCTCACACAGGAGCCCATGTATTTCGAGAGGATGCGATTCGAATGCACTGAAAACTGGGATGTAGAAGACGCCAATTACAAAGACGATGATAAAACTACATCCATATTCTCTGGTGCGTTGGCCATCATGCAGCCACAAGACACCCGGCAGTACATCTATATCCTCAAAACAAAGACTAGCACTACTGTGCCCCCCACTCTCACCCCTGGTAGCATTACTCCYCTTGGGAGACTCGACATCTCCTGGCGATCATCATTTGGGGAGCCAGGCCGGTTGCTCACCTCCATGCTTACCAGGCGAATTCCTTTCCCGACTGCACCACCTCCYGCATCAGCGGTGCCTTCGTATTTAAAGCGCACTGTTGGTGGCTCCATCTCACGTCCCCAGTCTCCTCAGACATCCCGACCGACTTCGCCACCTCCTGCCCCACGACCGGCGTCACCGTTTCAAAATCGGACTGGCTCCATCTCTCAGATAGCTCATCCCCAATCCCCTCAAATTGCTCAAGCACCTTCTCAGCCCCAAACAGACTTAGACATCCATTTAATTGTCAAACACAT
Organism: Candolleomyces aberdarensis; assembly: GCA_004126415.1. Taxonomy (NCBI): domain Eukaryota; kingdom Fungi; phylum Basidiomycota; class Agaricomycetes; order Agaricales; family Psathyrellaceae; genus Candolleomyces; species Candolleomyces aberdarensis. The sequence continues at coordinate 6,111 of SDEE01000135.1, read as the reverse complement.
ACCCCGAGATGATATTAAAGTGGAAAGACCGTTCACTGTCGCCCTTCAACTGGTAGCGTCCTCAGGGATGCCACTGAAGAATTTTGCGATGCGCAAGCTGGTGTTTGCGATACAGCATCTGCAAGCTCCAAAGGTCTCCCCAATCCAACCACAGGCAGCAGTACCAGAAGTTTTAAGCCCCCGCCAATCTTCATCAGGTTTCTCAACACCGTCGTCAGCGACCGCCGCCTTCAACTACGCATTGGCACACCAGAAGATTCTGGATGCATCGTTCCGATCTCAATCACCGGATGGAACGCGTACTCCCCAGGCTCCTGATGAAGCTCCAAAGCATGATACGACCGTGCCAAACCTCCCGCCACCGTACTTCGATGGGCATGATGAGCTCAAGGGCGACTTGAGCGGCGTCCTCCCAATGGGCTCGTCCGCAATAGTCCTGCCACCAGTCCAAATCTCCTCGGGCGATGCTGGGACCCCAACCAACCCCATTGTGCAGGACTTCCAACTGACCTTCGTCCCTACAAAGCCTGGCTTTTGTCGTGTCGGGGGTCTGCGGGTTTTATTGGTCCAAGACAAGGGCACATCTGACTTCCAAGAATTCGAAATCGATCAGACTTCGCAGATAAAGGCGCAAACTTTGAAGGAATACGATGTTATTGCAGAAACATGGGTGTCCACATGATGGATTGACTGACGGCTCCCTGTATTCCACATGTAATATATCCTACGTCTCGTCCAGTAGATGTGAATGCTTATTTATAGGATTGCGACACACACAGGACGGGGACTCATGCAGAAAGCCATGGTTGGCTAACAATCTGTTGTACGGAAAGGAGGGCTCGATAGCGAACGTCTGGGTTCTGGTGCGTGAGCAGTTGCATGACTCTCGTCTTTCCACCGAGATCAGTGACAATCCTAAGAAACGRTGAGTGCTATCAATGGACGGGTAYAAAGAAAACACATACTTTCTACCCCGCTCGTAATACCTGACATATTGGCCAAGGTCGTGTGAAGCCACCGCCAAGACGATGGGATCCTCCGATTCCTTCAGCAGGTGAATCAGTTTCCTGAGTGCGTGTCGTTAGACGGATCCATTCGAAACCTGGAGAAGAATCATACTTCAACTGCTCATAATCCTTCTCATTCAGCCTAATGGCATTCTCTTTCCAAAACTCCTCCGACTCATGGACAGGCGTCCAGGAAAGATGACCAGATTCCAATTCGGAGGTGTATTCATCGTAGGTCCTGTGTTTTAAATGTCAATGATTACGATACAAACCATGAAATAGTTGGCATACGTCAAACTCTCAAAGCGAGTAGTCAACTCGTCCTTGAGGAACTTGATATCCTCTATGATATCTTCGTCTGACCATTTACGCGTAGCCAGATTTTTCGTGTATGGTAGGAGCTGACAAACCAACATAGCGGGCAGGTTTGCAGACGGTGCTTTGACCACCAGATTCTGCCTCTCGCATCAGAAAAGGAAAGGAAAGGACAGACTTCTGGTTGACGGGGACGTACGCGGAACGTTGCGACGATTACTCGGACCACTTTCTCCTTCACTGCCTCTTGCGCTACCTCGACAAGTCGCGCGATGATATCGTATCGTCTGAACGCGGACATCAGAGGACCGGAGCAGGATAGGAGATCAAATAACGCACTTATTGATCTGCTCAGCGATATTCTGCTCAAACGACAACAACCAGATGCAAAAGGCGATTTGGTAGCTCATTTGGGGCCCTGGATTCTTCTTGAGGATGTCGACGAAGCTGTGTGAGATAATAAGTTAAATGCAGGCCCCGAGGTCCAGAAATACACTGACGCTTGGACGAGTGCGGGAATCTCCCATACTGCCTGACGACACTCAGGGCGAGTCAGCAAAGACTCTAGGCATTGAACAGATACATTGCGCCTATTCTGTGATGGACTTTGAATGAAAGTTGATAAAGTGTTGACAAAAGAGTGGGCCTGTCGCAAAGGAAGAGAGGTTGTCTCTGCACTGTGGTCTCGTTCAGCAAACCGAGGCGATATAGATGCCAGACAGCGGACCTTAAAAGGAGCGTCAGGATCTGGGCAGCCTTCAGTTGGACGAATTCATCTGAAGCGTCTAGAGCCCTGGTTTCTGCGTGAGCCGTGACATTCTTGCATCAACAGAATTAGATACGAACTTGAGCAACGGAATATAGGGGAGATCGGAATCGACCTGGTTGGTACGCGTGAACAGCGGGATACGTTCTTCGTGATCTTTATGAATCAAGTGTAAGCTTCAAGATGTCCCCGTCGCAAGTGAAGTTACGCTAACCAGTGAGGGCGTCGGCGATGAGGACGAGCAGGCATTGCATCGTATCTACTCGCTGCAGCTTCTTGAGCAGGGAGAGATAGAGCAAGGCATACGTCCCTCCCTCGGAGAGAAGTACAGACTCGACCCTTGCTCTCGGTTGGCGATCGACTCGCTTGATGAGGGCCAGCTCTTCCGCTGTAACAAGGTCGGCTCTTTGGTATCCCTAGGAGCACATCTCCGTTAATTGTTGGCCGATATGGCGTTTCCAAACGACGGCATATACCTCCCATGGCACTGGCTTCGCTCTGGTCTTGTTGGTGGTCTCCTCTAAATAGGCATTGGAAAGCAAGGATAAGGACATGGTTAAGGACAAGAGCAGAGCTCTACCGAGGCTTGATCTGGACTGCTCAAAGTGGATGCAAAGTCTGATCACATGACTCGCCACGGTTAGTTTTCTACTATTTCGTCTAAAAGTCCTCCACGTCAAGTACGGTGACAAGGTCGCTTGAAATTTCGCGGATGTTGTCGAGACATGTTCTGAAGCAGGTGGGAAGCTGTCCCAGAGGTATGTCGTCCACAGTGGTCACTGTTGTTATTGCAGACTCCTCATCCGTTTCCTCCGACAGCTGCACGTCGCGCGTTCGCGACTGAGGTCAGCTCTTCGCCGGCGTCATCAGAAAATGTGGCCCAGTCTGTGCGGCCTAAAAAGTCTGAAAAGCCTCGAATCTCTACGGCTGTCATTCTGAACCGTTCTCCAATCCTCACCAAGGCCCCAACTCCATTTGAAACCGCCTTCTACTCTTACCAAGCTCGTATCCGACGTGCACTGTCGAATCCCTTCCCTCACGACTTCTACTTCAAGCAAGGCTCTCTCCTCCAGACGAGGTTCAATTTGGAAGAGCGTCAACGAGAAAAACGGGCTTTCGGCCCCTCGTTTTTGCCTACGGAAGATGTCGACCCCGAGAAAGCCGCCGCCGACAAAGCTGCTGTAGAACAACTTGCCCAGCAAGAAGGAGAGGGAGAAGAGCTCACTTCACGGACACACAAGGCAGACCTTACCAACGACGTGAAAAGCTTGGATAGGAAGGGCCAGCGCAACCTTTACTTGCTGCTGTTGGCAGAGGAAAACGGAAAGGATGTTTGGAGGTTCCCTCAAGGTGGTCTTGAGAAGGGTGACTTGCTGCACCAAGTATGTGATGAAAGGCTCGTATTCTGAATGTCTGTTGACCACAAATGCTTCTAGGCTGCGCAAAAAGACCTCTTCGCGGAATGCGGCGAACAAATGGATACCTGGATTGTTGGTCGAAACCCTATTGGCGTTTACAAGCCCAAACCGGCATCAAACGAGCCGCAGGTACGATCCGCTACTCTATGTCGTGTAAGTCCGGGATACTGATGTTTTTCAAGGATCATGTCTTTTTCTTCAAGGGTCATATCATGGCCGGTCAGGTCCACGTAGATGGTCAACGCGTCAAAGATTTCGCCTGGCTCACCAAGGAGGAGATTGGCGAAAAGGTCGACAAAGATTATTGGGAGGTCGTCAGCGATATCCTCTCTGACTGTTAATGATACTACGTATATATTATTGCATTAATTACACGCTATCACATTCTCAACTCTACGGGGCAGGCCGAAGTCAATGAAATGAGCTCTAGTGCTTAGGCGCACCAATGGCTTTGGCTTTCTTTTGTGCGTCGTCGAATCGTCGGATTGTTACCTGGCATTGAGTCGCCTTGCAGATGTGCTTAGACTTGGCTTTGATCTCGTCGGAAAACAGGGTCAATCCGGAAGCTTTCTCAACGGCCTCCACTGGAGAAAAGGGGGGTCACGAACTGTGGTTTAGATACTGGGCTGGGATAAAACATACCTGGGACGACGAAGCCTTCCAACGGAGCGTCATCTTTGATCACAGCATTTGGAAGAACGAAGGCGCCTAAAGCCAGGTCGGGAATGGAAGGCGTCGAAGGTGATGACGGTTTCGAAGTCAGAACGACCTTTGCAAAGTGAGTTGGCACAGAGACGTTCGGAGGTGATCCAATGACTTCATGCGTCTAAATTTGTGTCAGTACCCATGGCTTTGCGACAGCGGCATTGAAACGTACAATCCTGTATTTACCGTCTGGTTCCAATTTGGGTAGATATAAGGGTACGGTGAAAACGTAGACGTCCTGGAAGCTATTCGTCAACTTGCGGCACCAATCTTCAAGGTAGGCCCAATCTGAAGGACGAGAACATCAGTGTATGAAACCTGTAGAACCACTATTGGCTCACAGTGTCTGTTGAATCCATCACCAACTTGAGGCGCCATGTTTGAGAGGAGGAATGTTTCGTCCATAGCAGCTTGTGATGACTTTGCGTCTGCTGCTGGGACCCTAGAATCCATTGAGATAAATTAGCGGAGGGAGATAGAGGTGCGCTTACATATGTCCTCTGTCGTAGCCACTTCTGAAATAATCTTGAAGTTTGGCACGGAAGGGTACAGGCAATGATTCATCTTCGACGAAAGTTGACTTTGATCGGTCACCGCCAGCGGCAGGACTAGGTGGGGCAAGGGAAGCCTTGTTCAGGTACTCTGCGGTCTGCGTCCATAGTCAAGGATGGTCCTGGAGCGTTAAATTCCACGACATACCCATGCAGGATGCCGAAGTCGTCGGTCATAGCCAGCAACGTATGCTTTGTGAACCAATAGGTCAGATATTGGCCCTACAAGGAACGTTAGCCAACGAAGCGTTTAGTAGAGGTCTTATTGGGCTATTCACCTGGATGTCCGTTCTTCAGAGCTGGAGGAAGCGATTGCTGAAAGACTGCCACAGACTCGGAGAATTGTGTCCTTCCGGCTCTGTCCACCTGGACTATTGCAGGAGTTGGATGCGCTGGAGGAGGCACTTCCTTTCTCCTGCTAGAGACAACAGCAGCAATTCCTCCGCCAAGCAGAGCGCCAGCAGTGAAGACCGCAGCGTGGACAACAGCGCCTCCGGGCATCCTGAATTTTCGAGGAGAAGAGTAAGATGGGCCGTCACGTAGCTAAAAATAGACCGTGACAAGAAGTGACACTCAAAGCAGAGCACGTGGCCGTGACAGGCCTAAACTGGGCCTTCAATGAATGTTGTCCGGGGGGTCGGGGGGGACCGAACGATGGCGCCCCCNAGCTCCGTACTTCGATTCTCGCCAGGCCAAATGAGCCCTCCCGCCTTCCCCTGCAAACGTACAGCCGAAAGCACCGGATCCGCGGACCACTCGCCCAAAAGGACAAGGCGTGAAAGTAGGGTTCAACAGCTGGAGGAAGAGCTGCATATCCTGAAGGAGAAGATTCTACTCGCACCCGAAGATGTTAAAGACTGGCACAAAGATCACCCTATGACATAGCTTGGATCAATAAACCATGGCTCAGCTGGGCAGCATCAAGTCCATGCCTGATGCCAGATTTTGGCCAGCCTGGGCCGGTGATCAGGTAGGTGAAGCCAGGACCTTACTAGCCTGGTCAATGCCATTGGCTTTCAGTTGTCTGTAGTGATGAGCAAGGGTACAACCAACCCTGCGGGTCTGCATGTTGGGTACAGTGTGGATATGGGTGGTTTAGGCAGCCCTATCCATGAGATTCAAAACAATCTCTTACACGGCCAAAACAGTCAAACCCTACATATCTCACCCAATCCTTGACTGTTTGAGCTGAATAAAAGCTTGTTTTGAAGCTCTCGGGTAGGGCTAATTTAGTTTACACCTGGACCCGATACCCAAACCTGATAATCCAACCTGTTATTTTAATAAATCATTCATATCTTGCCCAATTCTTGACCGTTTGAGCTGTATAAGGGCTTGTTTCGAAGCTC